>CM055746.1:14101905-14116905 GCA_029465975.1 Dallia pectoralis | reverse complement strand
TGTCATTTTCAGAGTAATAATATCATTATAGACCTACTTTTACCAGGCTATATGATATCACTATAAACCTACTTTTAAATGGCTAAATAATATCACTACATACCTACTTTTACCAGGCTATATAATATCACTACATACCTACTTTTACCAGGCTATATAATATCACTACATACCTACTTTTACCAGGCTATATAATATCACTACATACCTACTTTTACCAGGCTATCACTACAGAGCTACTTTTACCAGGCTATATAATATCACTATAAGAACGACTTTAATCAGGCAATATAATATCTAACACAACTAATTCTAGAAGTGCTTATAGTTTTGTTAACGGTACTACCTTTACAAGGGCATGTAATATCGCTAAAATAACTTCTGCTGTCCTAAGGATGTCATTTCTTATAACAAATAATAATAATAATAAACTAACACGTTTAGAGGTTATTTGTTTTCTGGATATTTTAAGCCTGTAATTGAAAGACCACAATAGCCGACGCTCCAGATACTCAGTGTAAACCAGCCCAGCTGTATTGCTTATTTAATCAGCACAACAGTTTTAACCTAATTGCTGAAGTGTTTTCTAATGATCAATTAGCCGTTTAAAATGATAAACTTGGATTAGCAAACACAACGTGCCATCAGAAGACAGGAGAGATGGTTACAGATTGGCACCTCTATGTAGATATTTCATTAAAAATACAATAGTTATTTACACAATTGCACTTAACATATTTTATTATTATTTTAACATATTTTATTATATATAAATGATAAAATAATGTATTATTATTATTTTAATTTGAGTATTTTTACCTATTTTTAAGGTTTTTTGTTGTAGTCTGTTGTTTGTATTTGTTTATTTTGTCAATTGCTGCACTAGCGGAGCAAAACAAAATTCCTTGTTGGTTGTAAACTTACTTGGCAATAAAGCTAATTCTGATTCTACATCATGAAAAAATGTCTAAACTGTATTTCTGATCAATTTGATCAGATTACTATAATGGAAAACATTTCACTTTGAAAACAACATGTCAACATGTCACACCAAACATTTCAACGGTAGTATAACGAAATCCCAGCGTTCTTATCAGCCTACCCCAGGCCTACTGATTCAATTCAATTACAGTGCGCCGCGTTTACAATGGCCAGACCGGGACAAATAGATTAATATACAGCATT
Source organism: Dallia pectoralis (assembly GCA_029465975.1). Taxonomy (NCBI): domain Eukaryota; kingdom Metazoa; phylum Chordata; class Actinopteri; order Esociformes; family Umbridae; genus Dallia; species Dallia pectoralis. The sequence continues at coordinate 14,115,720 of CM055746.1, read as the reverse complement.
AGTGTCGCCGCAAGAATGCAAGTAGAACGTCTCAGATGGAGTGGAAACAATGTCTGGTGACACCTGTGACAGCGCCGTCAGACAGTGCTGATTCTGAGTCTCGGTTTGTGCACAGTGCTGATTCTGAGTCTGCCGTACAGGGCCAGCCTGAGACAACACGAGGAGGAAGTGGCCCCCTACGACGGGGCCCGGCACAGAGCCTGCTGTACAGCGCCAGCCTGAGACAACACGAGGAGGAAGTGGCCCCCTACAACGGGGCCCGGCACTGCCTCACAGCACACATCTTGTTCACGCTGTGCGTTCACGGCGAGTTGGAGAGAGTTCATACTGAGACTGGCAGACGGACGACGCGAGAAACACATTGATTTCACCTGAGCCGTTAATCGAGACAAATCACGCACAGCTTCCGCCGCCGAACAGCCTGCCCATCTCCCCGGGCGCAGAAACTGCCAGGTGTCAAGATGAACCCGGAACATGTGAGGCCCCGCAAGGGAGCGCCGTTGTAAACTGGCGAGAGTCATCAAGATAATGTTCTGATTGTTTGAACTATTGTAACTGAAGCGAGTGCCTGAGGTTATCCCAACCACAAGCAAAATCAAAAACAGTACATGTGCCTGAAATGTAAATGATTTGGTAAAACATAATGCCAGCATTGCTGTGTGCTGATTTCCATGATTTATACAGTCCAACTGACACTTTCACCAAATATATATATATATTTTAATTGACCTTGCTGCGAGTGTGGATAGCTTGATGGTTAACATTGGGTATTTTTCATGAACAGATGCTGTCGTTGTGCTCAAATGCACAGGCTTTTGGTTTAACTGTTGTAATAAATGCACATGTATTTCACATTTGTTAAAATAACTAGAGACCACAACTAGAAACCATGTGGTCCTCCATCTAGCCAACATTAAAGCTCCCAGCAGAGGGAATATTATTGTTAAGAATTCAACATCCAACAACAATCAAGAGCTGACCAGTGACCAGTCCCTCAAACATTCCTATAATATATCGGAACAGATTTGGAACAGGAAAGGCTGACAAGTTGACAATCTTGGAGTTGGTTCTCCTATCAAGCTCTCAGACTCATCCACTGTATCAGGTATATGAATACTTTACAACAAGCTCTCTGACTCATTGACTTATACCCAAACCCACCACAGACGTATACCCCAACCCACCACAGATACAAAAATGTTTGCAACAACATTCTAAAATTGTGTTTGTGTTTATGTCATTATGGTGTATTGTATGTAGATTGTGTAGGCTGAATCAATTATAAATGTATATGTCTAGAACACAGAACGTTTCGTAATACAGGTGATGTTTGGGATATGTTAAGGAATCTGAATAGCTTCCTAAGGCTCTGTATAAAATATACAGAACCAATCAACTGCTAAACCACTCTGGCACCATAAAAATACACACTACGACCTGTCATATTTAACTGAGCCAGAAGAATCAATTGTGGGTCATTATATTGCCATTAGAAAGGCTCCATTGAGCGAATGACAGCAGACTGAAGGAGAAGAAAAGACTGAGGTTGAGATGTGGGAGAGGGGGAATGGGAGAAAGACAGAGACAGAGATGAAAAGAGAGAGATAGATGTGGGAAAGGGGGACTGGGAGAAAGGTAGAGACAGAGAATGAACGAGTCAGATGGATGTGACTCTATAGTACTGTCAGATGGATGTGACTCTATAGTACTGTCAGATGGATGTGACTCTATAGTACTGTCAGCTGAATGTGACTCTATAGTACTGTCAGATGGATGTGACTCTATAGTACTGTCAGATGGATGTGACTCTATAGTACTGTCAGCTGAATGTGACTCTATAGTACTGTCAGATGGATGTGACTCTATAGTACTGTCAGATGGATGTGACTCTATAGTACTGTCAGATGGATGTGACTCTATAGTACTGTCAGATGGATGTGACTCTATAGTACTGTCAGATGGATGTGACTCTATAGTACTGTCAGATGGATGTGACTCTAGTAGTAGCTGTCAGTACTGGATGGATGTGACTCTATAGTACTGTCAGATGGATGTGACTCTATAGTACTGTCAGATGGATGTGACTCTATAGTACTGTCAGATGTGACTCTATAGTACTGTCAGATGGATGTGACTCTATAGTACTGTCAGATGGATGTGACTCTATAGTACTGTCAGATGGATGTGACTCTATAGTACTGTCAGATGGATGTGACTCTATAGTACTGTCAGATGGATGTGACTCTATAGTACTGTCAGATGGATGTGACTCTATAGTACTGTCAGATGGATGTGACTCTATAGTACTGTCAGATGGATGTGACTCTATAGTACTGTCAGATGGATGTGACTCTATAGTACTGTCAGATGGATGTGACTCTATAGTACTGTCAGATGGATGTGACTCTATAGTACTGTCAGATGGATGTGACTCTATAGTACTGTCAGATGGATGTGACTCTATAGTACTGTCAGATGGATGTGACTCTATAGTACTGTCAGATGGATGTGACTCTATAGTACTGTCAGATGGATGTGACTCTATAGTACTGTCAGATGGATGTGACTCTATAGTACTGTCAGATGGATGTGACTCTATAGTACTGTCAGATGGATGTGACTCTATAGTACTGTCAGATGGATGTGACTCTATAGTACTGTCAGATGGATGTGACTCTATAGTACTGTCAGATGGATGTGACTCTATAGTACTGTCAGATGGATGTGACTCTATAGTACTGTCAGATGGATGTGACTCTATAGTACTGTCAGATGGATGTGACTCTATAGTACTGTCAGATGGATGTGACTCTATAGTACTGTCAGAAGGATGTGACTCTATAGTACTGTCAGAAGGATGTGACTCTATAGTACTGTCAGAAGGATGTGACTCTATAGTACTGTCAGATGGATGTGACTCTATAGTACTGTCAGATGGATGTGACTCTATAGTACTGTCAGAAGGATGTGACTCTATAGTACTGTCAGATGGATGTGACTCTATAGTACTGTCAGATGGATGTGACTCTATAGTACTGTCAGATGGATGTGACTCTATAGTACTGTCAGAAGGATGTGACTCTATAGTACTGTCAGATGGATACTATATAGTACTGTCAGATGGATGTGAGATGGATGTGACTCTATAGTACTGTCAGATGGATGTGACTCTATAGTACTGTCAGCTGAATGTGACTCTATAGTACTGTCAGATGGATGTGACTCTATAGTACTGTCAGATGGATGTGACTCTATAGTACTGTCAGATGGATGTGACTCTATAGTACTGTCAGAAGGATGTGACTCTATAGTACTGTCAGATGGATGTGACTATATAGTACTGTCAGGTGGATGTGACTCTATGGTACTGTCAGATGGATGTGACTCTATAGTACTGTCAGATGGATGTGACTCTATAGTACTGTCAGATGGATGTGACTCTATAGTACTGTCAGCTGAATGTGACTCTATAGTACTGTCAGATGGATGTGACTCTATAGTACTGTCAGATGGATGTGACTCTATAGTACTGTCAGATGGATGTGACTCTATAGTACTGTCAGATGGATGTGACTCTATAGTACTGTCAGATGGATGTGACTCTATAGTACTGTCAGCTGAATGTGACTCTATAGTACTGTCAGATGGATGTGACTCTATAGTACTGTCAGATGGATGTGACTCTATAGTACTGTCAGATGAATGTGACTCTATAGTACTGTCAGATGGATGTGACTCTATAGTACTGTCAGATGAATGTGACTCTATAGTACTGTCAGATGGATGTGACTCTATAGTACTGTCAGCTGAATGTGACTCTATAGTACTGTCAGAAGGATGTGACTCTATAGTACTGTCAGATGGATGTGACTCTATAGTACTGTCAGAAGGATGTGACTCTATAGTACTGTCAGGTGAATGTGACTCTATAGTACTGTCAGGTGGATGTGACTCTATGGTACTGTCAGATGGATGTGACTCTATAGTACTGTCAGGTGGATGTGACTCTATGGTACTGTCAGATGGATGTGACTCTATAGTTCTGTCAGGTGGATGTGACTCTATGGTACTGTCAGATGGATGTGACTCTATAGTACTGTCAGCTGAATGTGACTCTATAGTACTGTCAGATGGATGTGACTCTATGGTACTGTCAGGTGGATGTGACTCTATGGTACTGTCAGATGGATGTGACTATATAGTACTGTCAGATGGATGTGACTCTATGGTACTGTCAGATGGATGTGACTCTATGGTACTGTCAGATGGATGTGACTATATAGTACTGTCAGATGGATGTGACTCTATGGTACTGTCAGATGGATGTGACTCTAATGGTACTGTCAGATGGATGTGACTCTATAATACTATCAGAAAGATGTGACTTTACGGTACATTCAGAAGCTGCAGCTTTAAATTCTGATTCAGGTAGTTAGTTGGAGATAGATTGTTGGTTCTGAGAGTCATTGCTAGCCTTAAACACAAACACATACACACACACACACAACAAAGTGCTCAGGAGAATTTCTTAGAAGCCTGTCTAGTAAGAACGGCCAAATGACTCAGCGTTCCAACCAGGCAGAATATTTATCAGATCGATATGGCTTTATTTTGACATTTGTTGTTAAAGCAATAGGACACCTGAGAGGTTTGTGGTGTATGGTCCTCATACCATGGGCTGAGGGATGCTCTTAGGAACCAGACAGGATCTGGCCAAATAGCACAGACCCATGAGGTCAGCAGTTTCTTTGTCATGCACATGATATAGTCTGATGCACAACAGCGTTCAACCAATCAGCATCCAGGGCCAACCTTTTTTTAATATACTCGAATTAAGTATAGAGCTGTTTTGCCAAGGGCCCAAGGGGTAGGTACAGACTGGTAACAAAGACAATAGATATAGACAGTGTGTGTGTGTGTGTGTGTGTGTGTGTGTGTGTGTGTGTGTGTGTGTGTGTGTGTGTGTGTGTGTGTGTGTGTGTGTGTGTGTGTGTGTGTGTGTGTGTGTGTGTGTGTGTGTGTGTGTGTGATATCACAGGTTCAGCTGGTATTGTCTGTCATGGTTTCATTTCTCAGACACACTCACACAATATTTCTTTCTATCCTTTTGGGGACCAGATAATTAGAAATAAATGCTCCTTTTCTACTAACTCTAACCCAATCAGAAATTTTGAAATTGGTGGGAAACCCATTCAGTGGACTACTAAATTGTTTAGTTGGTAGTCACACTCCAAACATGTCTGGTTCCTGCCTGTTCCTCAAATGACAACTCCATCTAGGAGATCTTTGGTTCCTGCCTGTCTCAAATGAATACTCCATCTAGCAGATCTTTGGTTCCTGCCTGTCTCAAATGACTACTCCATCTAGCAGATCTTTGGTTCCTACCTGTCTCAAATGACTACTCCCCCTAGGAGATCTTTGGTTCCTGCCTGTCTCAAATGACTACTCTATCTAGGAGATCTTTGGTTCCTGGCTGTCTCAAATGACTACTCCATCTAGGAGATCTTTGGTTCCTGGCTGTCTCAAATGACTACTCCATCTAGGAGATCTTTTAGGAGATCTTTGGTTCCTGCCTGTCTCAAATGACTACTCTATCTAGCAGATCTTTGGTTCCTGGCTGTCTCAAATGACTACTCCATCTAGGAGGTATTTGCTGCTCGGTCACATGGTCACTTCGGCCAATCAAGAATCCTAACAAGCTTTGGAACACCAGAAAGGTGTTAATTTCCAGTGGAACGACGTGCTCAGCTACCCACAGTGCTTTGCAGAGGCAGTAGCAGTAACAGAGCATTCTGTGCGGTGTGCACGTTTGATATATCGAACAACGATGTGCCAACCACTTGAAAACAGTATTTCCACTGCAGTCTCTTGTGTTCGAGACAATGAAAATGGAAGAGGACCAAAACGCAGTCCGCAATGCCCATTGACTTGGACAGGTTTCAAACACTGGTCCTGTTCACAACAACTGTGAGTTTGTTCCAGATATCTGGATTAATCTGAATGAGCAAGAACACATTCTCACATCCTTACAGAAATTACCAATAAAGAGTAAATATCCATAAAGGACTCACCCAATCAATCACCAATCACCCAATCACCCATCACCCAATCACCCATCACCCAATCACCCATCACCCAATCACCCATCACCCAATCAATCACCCATCACCCAATCACCCAATCAATCACCCATAACCCAATCACACATCACACCTCACCCAATCACCCATCACCCAATCACCCAGTCAATCACCCATCACTCAATCACCCAATCACCCATCACCCATCACCCATCACCCAATCACCCCATCACCCAATCACCCATCACACAATCACCCATCACCCAATCAATCACCCATCACCCAATCACCCCATCACCCAATCACCCCATCACCCAATCACACATCACACCTCACCCAATCACCCATCACCCAATCACCCAATCAATCACCCAATCACCCATCACCCAATCACCCAATCACCCAATCACCCATCACCCATCACCCAATATGGATAATTAGGTAACCATGTTAAAATAAATCTTGACCCCATTCTGAACACCCCTACTATTTCTCTAACTATCACCAGACCTTTCACGAGTTCGCACTTACATGCCAATTAAGGGATAGGTTTAATGCGTATTTGGCGTGCTGTCTGGAGGGAGGGTTCCGGGCTCGGAATCCGGCCCGGGGCTCCGGGCTCGGAATTCGGCCCGAACCCAGAGTACCCCCCCCCGCATGTAAGTGGTTAGGACTAGAATTTGAGCGGAGAAGGGGTGGTGGGGGGATGCTGCGAGCTGTCAGCGGAGCGAGGTAAGACTGCTGAGTCTATATGTACCCTAGTCGTTGATTGCTGAGAGCTTCCACCTGTAATTAATTAGCTGAAAGTCCTCCTCCCGAACCTTGTTAGTAAACCTCATTTAGTGACCAGAAAATGTGACGAACCCATTTAGCATCCCCTCCAAAAGACAATACCCCAGACACGACATTCCCCTTCCAGGCTCTGGGATTTGATCGTAAGACTTCCTCCGGTGGCGTCTGGTCTTCCACCCATCTGACCTGGACGCCGGCCCCCCTAGTGGCGCGGGGTGGTACACAAAATGGAAGGCAACTGCGCCAAACAAATAAACTGATGTGATGTTCTCTGGATCAAGATGACGGCCGCTGAGAGATGAGACGAAAGCTGATGAGTCAGATGGAGTCATTATGGAATGTGTCATTAAGTGGTGACTGGGTGCTAAGCAACCAACCAGCAGTGCCATCTGTCAGTTATCGTCAGGGTAACCAACAATGGAACGCTCTGGCGCCTGTAGAAATCCCCCAAATTGAGAGACCCTGACCAGGAAGTTAAAACCAATGGATTAAGCAACTCCTGGCACTACAAACTTAACACGGCACCAGCTTCTGCTTTTGTTATGACTGGGTGAATCTGTGGAGTCTATGGAATCTATGGAATCTGTGGAATCTGTGGAATCTGTGGAATCTGCGGAATCTGCGGAATCTGCGGAATCTGTGGAATCTGTGGAATCTGTGGAGTCTATGGAATCTGTGGAATCTGTGGAGTCTATGGAATCTGTGGAATCTGTGGAATCTGTGGAATCTGCGGAATCTGCGGAATCTGCAGAATCTGTGGAATCTGTGGAGTCTATGGAATCTTCAGAATCTGTGGAATCTGTGGAAAAAGCTCCTGCGTGGAAATCTCAAGGTGTCCTAGCCTTGTATTGCTGGATCTAAGATTAGACCAGAAAATGGTTCCTTCAACGAATTAAGGAAATATGCGGTCTGATGGACACATTTTGGGCTGGATGTGTAATAAGTTGTATATGTTCAAAATCTGAGTTTGTTTACACATGCAAGGAATTTGTTACAAAATCTGACATAGAAAATGACACACAAAATGTCATACAAAATGACATACTAAATGGCAAACAAAATGGCATACAAAATGACATAGAAAATGACAAACAAAACAACAAACAAAATGATGAACAAAATGACATACAAAATGACAAACAAAATGTCATACAAAATGACATACAAAATGTCATAAAAAATGTCATACAAAATGACATACAAAATGACATACAAAATGACATACAAAATTTCATAAAAAATGACATACAAACGACATACAAAATGACATACAAAATGTCATACAAAATGTCATAAAAAATGGCATACAAAATGACATACAAAATGTAAAAAAAATGGCATACAAAATGGCATACAAAATGACATAGAAAATGACAAACAAAACAACAAACAAAATGATTAACAAAATGACATACAAAATGACAAATAAAATGTCATACAAAATGACATACAAAATGTCATAAAAAATGTCATACAAAATGACATACAAAAATGTCATAAAAAATGGCATACAAAATGACATACAAAATGACATACAAAATGTCATAAAAAATGACATACAAAATGACATACAAAATGTCATAAAAAATGGCATACAAAATGACATACAAAATGTCATAAAAAATGGCATACAAAGTGACATACAATATGACATACAAAATGGCATACAAAATGACAAACAAAATGACAAACAAAATGACCATGTCAAATCTACATACATTTTTTCAGACAGATTGTATTTTAAGTGGTTTCCTTTTCTGACATGCACCATCATAACGTTGATGCTTTTTTGACAGCAGCAGATTAGTGCTGGGAGAAAAAACATGTTAGAGAGAGTTACATGTATATATAGATATTCTCCTCCTCTCTCTCTCTATTTGACCCGACTCACTTATGAACCACACCCCCCTCTCTCTCTGGCCCTGCCCTCTCTTATCTACTCTCTCCCTCGTCCCCATCTGACCCCCTCTCTCTCTATGACCACCCCCCTCTCTCTCTGGCCCCGCCCTCTCTTACCTACTCTCTCCCTCTTTCCCATCTGACCCCCTCTCTCTCTATGACCACCCCCTCTCTCTCTGGCCCCGCCCTCTCTCTCTCTATGACCACCCCCCTCTCTCTTTGACATACTCTTTCTCTCGTTCTTTCCTCCATCTCTGCCCCTGAATTTGTGACATGAGAAGAAATCAAGTATTAGAACCTCCTGAGCTTTCTGACCCTTCGTTCTGAATCATATAGGAATCACTCATCATATCTATGCACGTACACAAGCGTCTTGTCAACTCATCCTTCTGTGTGTGTGTGTGTGTGTGTGTGTGTGTGTGTGTGCGTGTGTGCGTGCGTGTGTGTGTGTGTCTGTCTGTTAGTGTTAGCAGTTATAAGCCATGTGGAGCGAGGCAGATGGGCTGGTTAATACAGCACTGTGGTTATGTAAGACCTGCTATGGCTGCTATTCTATGTTTGTTTGGCTGTCTGTTTGCCTTGTCTGTCTGTCTGTCTGTCTGCCTGTTGGGCTGTCTGTCTGTCTACATTGGGGGACAGGAGGTTAAATGGAAGAGAGGAGATTCGGAGGGGAAACAGGAGGTTAAATGGAAGAGAGGAGGTTCAAAGGGGGGTGTCACACATGCTCCCTTCACTGTCTGTGTGACATGCTCCTTTCACCACTGTCTGTGTGACACGCTCCCTTCACCACTGTCTGTGTGACACGCTCCCTTCACTGTCTGTGTGACACGCTCCCTTCACCACTGTCTGTGTGACACGCTCCCTTCACTGTCTGTGTGACACGCTCCCTTCACCACTGTCTGTGTGACACGCTCCCTTCACCACTGTCTGTGTGACACGCTCCCTTCACCACTGTCTGTGTGACACGCTCCCTTCACCACTGTCTGTGTGACACGCTCCCTTCACTGTCTGTGTGACACGCGCCCTTCCAATGGCAGTATACTCCGCTGGCAATACTCTGCCCACTTTTAGGGTGGTTGGTGTCCATTTGGTTAGATGATTGACAGTGTGGGTGGACTGAGTTCCTGTTTCACCCCTGAGGTTTTATACTGCTGTGATATTGCGCCAACGAGGAGTAGCACTAAGTTACCTCGGGTCCTGTTACGTTTAAACGTAGAAGGACACACACATCAGGACTGCCAGACCTGAAGGACTTGTAGCTGTCCCTGTCTAATGTCCTCCTGGTTGTGTTGCAGATCAAACAGCTGGTGATGCCTGATGACTCTGACTGGCACAACTCCCACGCCACCCGGTTGTCCTTGTCCACCTGGTCATGCAGCTGAATTGGATCACGTTTTGAAGACTCCAGACACAGCTATATGAGTTATCACAATTTGTTTTGTTAAAATGTACACCTGGCTCAGCCAGAAGACTGACCACCCCTCAGAGCCTGGTTCCTCTGTAGATCTCTTCCTACGTTCGACCGATCATGGATCATGTTTTTCCTAGCCACCGTGTATCAACCAGTTGATGCTCTGTTGGGATTCCGGGTGTCAGTTTGTAAATACACTTAAGCATTTAAAAATTAACTGGATTGATTGATACTTCCTGTTTGGATTTTCACTCAAATTCTTAAGCAGGAAGCAGGAGAATGGAGTTATGGTTTTCTTCGTAAAGGAAGGGCAGAGGAGAGGCATGAATGTGTTTTGATATGTGTTGTGAAACTAGTACAAATCTAGTATTGCCATCTCACAATTGACGTGTTGGTGAAAGGAAGATAAAACGGATTTTGATCACAAGCCAGGGTAAAATCTCACAGGGTAAAAGCCATCTGTGAGTCTCTAGTGTATGGCTCTATATACACCTCCTGCCTTAGGGCCAGCTTGGGTTAGTGGTGGGAAATAGGTGAAAAGGTTGTAGACGCTGGATCTATATTTGTTTGTAGAATCGAAGTGTTTGTCCCAATTCTGCTCTGAATACATTATGAGGTGTTTTCTGTTCGTAGGACGTGTTCTGTGTTCAAGCTGGATTTGTTGTTTGTCCCATTTTGTGAATTCTCCGCCGGTGAGTGGAGGCCTCCCGCCCTCCCTCTCATAACCAACTCGGTTATTCACTTTTACCCACCAGATGCTGAGTAAGAGACTGCACGGATGGAGAGAGGAGGAGGGAAAAGAGGAGGGGGGGGAGGCGCTAGGCTGACGGAAAAAAGGTGATGGAAGACAGATGGGAGAGACAGAGACAGAGAGATGGAAGGCAGACAGGAGAGAGAGAGAGAGAGAGACAGAGAGATGGAAGGCAGACAGGAGAGAGAGAGAGAGACAGAGAGATGGAAGGCAGACGGGAGAGAGAGAGAGAGACAGAGATGGAAGGCAGACAGGAGAGAGAGAGAGAGAGACAGAGAGATGGAAGGCAGACAGGAGAGAGAGAGACCAGAGTAAAACCACATAGTAAAGTGGAAGATACAGGCTGTTTGGAGCTAGAGATTCGCCATCATAACACTAATGAATTATTTAGCTGGTACAGACAGAGAGGAGGATTGAGGAGGAGAGGCAAATCACTCTAGACTAATATATTATATATTATATAACATATTTTCAACAACAAGTTCTCGTATCACAGCCTTATCAGTCGTCTAACTGGTCTCTCTTAGGTGTGAAACCTGAAACATGTCTAATGATGCCGTTATTTAAGACATCGCAAATGTGCTCTGTTGGGACTCTCTGTCTCCATCTTGTCTCTCTCTCTCTCTCTGTCTCTCTCTCCTACCTTCTCTGTTATCACTCCCTATCTCTCTCTCTCTCTCCCTGTCTCTAAACCTGTCTCTCTCTCTCTTTCTCTCTCCTATCCTACCTTCTCTTTTATCACTCTCTCTCCCTCTCCCTGCGCTACGGTTGGAAAAATCCAATAACATTCCCAAAGGTTTGCCAGAAATTCTGATTGCAGGTGCTGCTTATTTCCTTATAATCTTTCAACATTCTTGGCAAAGTGATCAAAACTCAAAAACCTCCCTCTTCCTCCTCCTTTACTCCTCTTCCTCCTCCTTTACTCCTCTCCCTCCTCCTTTATCCCTCTTCCTCCTCCTTTACTCCTCTTCCTCCTCCTTTATCCCTCTTCCTCCTCCTTTATCCCTCTTCCTCCTCCTTTACTCCTCTCCCTCCTCCTTTACTCCTCTCCCTCCTCCTTTACTCCTCTTCCTCCTCCTTTACTCCTCTCCCTCCTCCTTTACTCCTCTTCCTCCTCCTTTACTCCTCTTCCTCCTCCTTTATCCCTCTTCCTCCTCCTTTACTCCTCTCCCTCCTCCTTTACTCCTCTTCCTCCTCCTTTATTCCTCTCCCTCCTCCTTTATCCCTCTTCCTCCTCCTTTACTCCTCTCCCTCCTCCTTTATCCCTCTTCCTCCTCCTTTACTCCTCTCCCTGAGCATCCAGCTCCCAGAAGACACAGAGGATTACAGCTGTTCCTCCATGTTAACTCAGCCTGCTACAACTGCTTACTGGGAAATGTCCCAGATTGTTTCCCAAAATGGCACCCAATTCTGGAACTGAGGTAAAATACTTGCTGCCGGCACAGAGATAATGGCATTCCCTAATAATACCCACACACAGAGAACTACAGGGACTGGTACATTACTGACTGGTACATTACTGACTGGTACATTACTGACTGGTACAGCAGACTGGTACATTACTGACTGGTATATTACAGACTGGTACATTACTGACTGGTACATTACTGACTGGTACATTACTGACTGGTACATTACTGACTGGGACATTACTGACTGGTACATTACTGACTGGGACATTACTGACTGGTACATTACTGACTGGGACATTACTGACTGGGACATTACTGACTGGTACATTACTGACTGGTACAGCAGACTGGTACATTACTGACTGGTACATTACTGACTGGGACATTACTGACTGGTACAGCAGACTGGTACATTACTGACTGGTACATTACTGACTGGGACATTACTGACGGGGCATAACAGACTGGTACAGCAGACTGGTACATTACTGACTGGTACATTACTGACTGGGACATTACTGACTGGGACATTACTGACTGGTACATTACTGACTGGTACATTACTGACTGGTACATTACTGACTGGGACATTACTGACTGGTACAATACTGACTGGGACATTACTGACTGGTACATTACTGACTGGGACATTACTGACTGGTACATTACTGACTGGGACATTACTGACTGGGACATTACTGACTGGTACATTACTGACTGGTACAGCAGACTGGTACATTACTGACTGGTACATTACTGACTGGGACATTACTGACTGGTACAGCAGACTGGTACATTACTGACTGGTACATTACTGACTGGTACATTACTGACGGGGCATTACTGACTGGTACAGCAGACTGGTACATTACTGACTGGTACATTACTGACTGGTACATTACTGACTGGTACATTACTGACTGGGACATTACTGACTGGTACATTACTGACTGGGACATTACTGACTGGGACATTACTGACTGGTACATTACTGACTGGTACAGCAGACTGGTACATTACTGACTGGTACATTACTGACTGGGACATTACTGACTGGTACAGCAGACTGGTACATTACTGACTGGTACATTACTGACTGGTACATTACTGACGGGGCATTACTGACTGGTACAGCAGACTGGTACATTACTGACTGGTACATTACTGACTGGGACATTACTGACTGGGACATTACTGACTGGTACAGCAGACTGGTACATTACTGACTGGGACATTACTGACTGGGACATTACTGACTGGTACATTACTGACTGGTACATTACTGACTGGGACATTACTGACTGGGACATTACTGACTGGTATATTACTGACTGGTACATTACTGACTGGTACATTACTGACTGGTACAGCAGACTGGTACATTACTGACTGATGTAATAACAAAGACAATTCCTGTCCCCGTACCTACATGATCTCCCTCCCTCCCCCTCTCTCTCCCTCTGTCTCTGC
>CM055746.1:14004405-14096905 GCA_029465975.1 Dallia pectoralis | reverse complement strand
ACACCCACACACACACACACACACACACACAGACATGCAGACAGAGAGACACACAGACAAACACACTCTAAACTGCAGTGCGGCAGCGACCGTCTATTTTTGAGAGAAATATAGCGTGATACAGATAAATATTTGATTCCTGCCGAGCAGAGCCAAGCACAGCCCAGACTGGGCCGAGGGACAAACGGAAGCCTCTCACGTAACTGCGATTAAACCGACCAAAACACTCCGGATCTCACGAACCTTTTGGAAACCAAAACTCCCATGTGGACCAAACATTCAGTGACCCCTGTACTCAACAACGATGTCTAAATAGTGAGACCACCTGGGACTGGCCACCAACATAGATAACGTTGATTAGCTGGTGTGCTTTTTCTGGTGCCAATCAGTCACAGTGCCTCAGTCAGTCGTGTCAGCTCAGACAATCTGTTTGGGCTGTGAAGGTTATATTATAAAACACATCGCATGCTTAACGCTGTAAAGAAAGTTGGGACAAAGTCAACAGTCGACGTCATTTTGATTATCTGACTGCAAAAAAAAAGTCTGATTTTCAACCGTATGAGGTTTCCCTCGCCTTTTGACAACAAAAGCGATTCTATTTTACAGAAGCAGCTGTCTAGCTGGCTACGCTAACATTGCCTAACATTGCTAACCCAGGGTTCCTGTTATTGGACAGCACCGTATACGTCCGGGTATAGGAGGTTAAGTTATCTGTGTGATTGTCTGGTCTCATTGAGTCATTAACACTTTGTTCTCCAAACTTCTAGTAACTAACTGGCATAACCAACAGGGCAGGTTGAGTGAACAGAGGCCTTGACCTTGATGGAAAACGTACATCTTATGTTATGTACATGTTATTAACTCTGGAGTCCATCTGATCTGGAACCCATAAAGGTCTACATGGCTGGGAGAAGACATGAGACTTCCCATGGGAACTGAGCAGTTACTTACAGCAGAACCATTCAGATTAGACAATAATACATAATTATAAAGATTGGAATATAACATAATATTGAAAAGTCCACCACAAAACATATTCCTGTTGTTAGCCATGAGTCATGAATGGCAGAAAAGTAGCTTTTGAACTTCCAACATCGCCATGTGACCCTATTTGTAGAATTGTAAGACGATACGTGAAGAACTAAACACCTTTTCTTTCTACCTGTGTATGATGGAAGGCTAAATGAAATGTCAGCAAGTTCACATGTCACCCCTACATTATCCTGGTTAGCTAACCACCTCTTTCACACACACACAAACACACACACAGACACACACACGCGCGCGCGCGCACGCGCGCAATCCCTATGTATTCCAAATGTCTACCAAATCATGACCACATGACCTGATAAGGCCACATCCCAGGTCCAAACGACCATCCCAATGTGCACGGTCATGCCTAAACATGACAGAACATCCCCAACAACCGCACCATCATAATAAACTGGTCCTTACCTCTTCTTGACATGATGCAAGTGTCCGTTCAGCTTGTCAATAGGTTATTCCAGTTTGCGTCCCATCCTGTGCTTATCTCTGGTAAGCAGATGAAATAAAAACTGCTTGGTTTCTCTTAACAACCGACTCGGATATTATTTCTCCACCGTCTCCGAGGTCCCAGTCACTCAGATCTGTTGTTCTGTCCGAGAAGTCGTCTGACATGAATTGTGTTGATGAGGACAGTGGGAATAATAGACCGTTATAGGCGTTAATATTCCATAAGAGAAGTAAACATTATAGAATGAGCATCTAAACATCTCAGGATGCGGCAGGACTCATCCCATAATGAAGCCCAGTGCGTAAAGGCGCATCTCGTCCTGACAGCAGCACACACACAAACACACACACATAGACACCTGCTCTGTTCATCTCTTCTCTCCGCAGCTCTACGGTCGGAAACAATAACGGCATAACTTTCTTACATCAATAGGCTATAAAACAATAGGTTTAAGTGTTACATGATAGCGTTTTACTTTCCATGTTCCGGGCGTTGAGCTTTACGGAGAGTCACAGCACATTAAAACTCCCCGGAAGCAGTCGTTATACGCGAAGGCAGGAAGGCGGAGCGGGTTATAGTGGCTATACGGTCTCTGCTTACCGGGCAGCCGGTACTATGCCCCCTCCCTCCGCGTGATGATCTGGAGGATGTCAGGAGGAGGACGGATGGAGGAGCGGCTTGTCTCACCGTCACCTATCTGCTGCACCCACTATAGTCTCTCTTTCCTCTCTCTCTCTCTCTCTCTCTCTCTCTCTCTCCCTCTCTCCCTCTCGCTCTCTCTCTCACTCTCTCTTTCACACACACGCTCTCTCTGTCTGCTCGTCTCACTCTCTCTCTACCTCTATTTATCTATCTGTTTATCTATCTCTCAAAGTTTATTTGCCAAACACAAGCACCAATCCGCAAACCGGCTTGCCGATCTGCCAGAACACTTTCTGTCCGTCGGTGTTTTTTTCGTTTTCTTCTTGTCTGTCCTTTCCTCGTCCAAAGAAACATAAATTGTCAGCTACAGGAAGATGGGTGAGTCCAGGCAGCCAGATGGGTGAGTCTAGGCAGCCAGATGGGTGAGTCCAGGCAGCCAGATGGGTGAGTCCAGTCAACCAGGTGGGTGAGTCCAGGCAGCCAGATGGGTGAGTCCAGGCAACCAGATGGGTGAGTACAGTCAGCCAGGTGGGTGAGTCCAGTCAGCCAGGTGGGTGAGTCCAGTCAGACAGGTGGGTGAGTCCAGGCAGCCAGATGGGTGAGTCCAGTCAGACAGGTGGGTGAGTCCAGTCAGCCAGGTGGGTGAGTCCAGGCAGCCAGATGGGTGAGTCCAGTCAGACAGGTGGGTGAGTCCAGTCAGCCAGGTGGGTGAGTCCAGGCAGCCAGATGGGTGAGTCCAGTCAGACAGATGGGTGAGTCCAGTCAGACAGGTGGGTATATTTTTCACATCACTTTTCACTTTTGTGCTTCATTGTTGTCAGTTCGTCGAGTTGGTGAGTGTTTTGTATACATCCTTTGTGCCATATTTTAGTAGCTGCTACAATTAATTTCAAAGTTGTAAATGTTTTTTCAGCTTCTCGGGATTGTTTTTTAATCAAAACCTACAAACGTGATGTATCAATATCTATGTCTATAGAACAGCTCTCAGCCATGCTACATATATCATATACCACACCCCCTTGTGCCTTATTACGAACATTTTCCATTTAAAACGATCAACAAAATGTCATTTAAAATCAAGAAAAACTTTTAAACAACCGTCATGAAATTTCTACAAAGGAAGTAGTATAAAATACTTTCAGTATAGCCAAAATATGGATACATAAAATGCTTTTATTCGCTGGGGCCTTTTCCGGAGGAAAAAGTGAATGCGTGTGACTTTCTAGTCAGCGTTGTGTAATGAGCACCTTTACCATGATTGAATTTAGAAGGTGATGCACTGGCCATAATTACATTCACTCCTGGGCAAAACAATCTGAAACCTTTTGCTATACATAGTGCCTTTGTTTCTGGAGAGAATGGTACAGCAGCCTGTTTGTCTGGTTACTGGTTTTCAAGGATAACCTTTGCCAATGTGAGTCTTTTATTGTGAAAACAATAATACACTTCACACTTGAGTTTGATATACTGTATTCAATTGACTGGGAAAAGAGCTTGACTTGTTGCGAAGCCTGGTTAGTGAGGCTTAGGGGATATAGTGCAGTGTGCAGTGTGCAGTGTGCAGTGTGCAGTAGCTCGTTTTCATTACTTTATCATCTTTAAGTCAAAGTGTTCATTAGTTTTCAGCATAACATGAACATAGATGTTTGACCTGATCGCAAGTTACTACTAAGTTACTAAATGCTAAATTTGGTTGCCTGCTATTTCACTACATTTGCTGGCTAATCCGGTGGTGGCTAGCTACTAGTTAGCTAACATTAGCTCACTATTTGGGGTGGCTAGCTACTAGTTAGCTAACATTAGCTCACTATTTGGGGTGGCTAGCTACTAGTTAGCTAACATTAGCTCACTGTTTGGGGTGGCTAGCTACTAGTTAGCTAACATTAGCTCACTATTTGGGGTGGCTAGCTACTTCAAAGTGAGTTAACATTCGCTGAATGCTGAGCTTGACTGAATGTTCAGCTGGGCTCCGGGCTCTTTTTTCACCAGTTCATATGAGGCTTTCTTGAAAACAATCAAATCTTCGTCTGCCACCGTTAAACTTTCCTGTCCAAAAACAGCAAAGCGCAGGTACCCCCCAGGGTCCACCGTAAACGGCGGGCTGCCTTGCGTCAGCAAGGTGTCAAAGTGACATTCTGCCGACTACACCACATCCCGTTTTCTTTTCTATTCGCAAGAACGCGCCCGTCGCTCACACAGTTCGTCGAGCTCAGACACCGCCGGTGGACGTGACGGAAGTCAAAGAGTGTGTCGGCTGTTATTCATTTCAAAGGCGGACTTCCTCGACGGTCACTGACAGGGCTTGATGCTCGATGGCTCTGGTGAAGGTCCTCTGATCACACCACAGAAACGGTCTTGGCAGTGTGATCCACAACAGACAGCGTATCAGTATCAGAAGTAGAAATATATCCTGTTTCTCTGCCTTTTTCTCATCTCTCATACTGTCCCGTGTTGGCCCTGAACTGATCTAAATGTAATGAAACATTCAAACACTCTGACAGGGCATGCTGTAGCAAATACAGATCTCACTGCAGTTTACGATTACAGGCCTCAGTAGAAAGGCACTCAGTAGCAGTCACATGATCATATTGGGATGTTTTATACGAGTCGAGGAGGGATTATTTACAGCCGCTGAACATGATCAATAGGCGGTCTTTTTGACCTGTGGTCATATCTTTACTGTTTCATATATTTACTGTTTCATATCTTTACTGTTTCATATCTTTACTGTTTCATATATTTACTGTTTCATATATTTACTGTTTCATATCTTTACTGTTTCATATATTTACTGTTTCATATATTTACTGTTTCATATCTTTACTGTTTCATATATTTACTGTTTCATATCTTTACTGTTTCATATCTTTACTGTTTCATATCTTTACTGTTTCATATCTTTACTGTTTTATATCTTTATTGTTTCATATCTTTACTGTTTCATATCTTAACTGTTTCATATCTTCACTGTTTCATAGCTTTACTCTCTCATATCTTCACTGACTCATGTCTTTATAGTCTCATATCTTCACTGACTCATGTCTTTATAGTCTCATATCTTCACTGACTCATGTCTTTATAGTCTCATATCTTCACTGACTCATGTCTTTATAGTCTCATGTCTTCACTGACTCATGTCTTTATAGTCTCATGTCTTCACTGACTCATGTCTTTATAGTCTCATATCTTCACTGACTCATGTCTTTATAGTCTCATATCTTCACTGACTCATGTCTTTATAGTCTCATATCTTCACTGACTCATGTCTTTATAGTCTCATGTCTTCACTGACTCATGTCTTTATAGTCTCATGTCTTCACTGACTCATGTCTTTATAGTCTCATATCTTCACTGACTCATGTCTTTATAGTCTCATATCTTCACTGACTCATGTCTTTATAGTCTCATATCTTCACTGACTCATGTCTTTATAGTCTCATATCTTCACTGACTCATGTCTTTATAGTCTCATATCTTCACTGACTCATGTCTTTATAGTCTCATGTCTTCACTGACTCATGTCTTTATAGTCTCATATCTTCACTGACTCATGTCTTTATAGTCTCATATCTTCACTGACTCATGTCTTTATAGTCTCATATCTTCACTGACTCATGTCTTTATAGTCTCATATCTTCACTGACTCATGTCTTTATAGTCTCATGTCTTCACTGACTCATGTCTTTATAGTCTCATATCTTCACTGACTCATGTCTTTATAGTCTCATATCTTCACTGACTCATGTCTTTATAGTCTCATATCTTCACTGACTCATGTCTTTTTATAGTCTCATATCTTCACTGACTCATGTCTTTATAGTCTCATGTCTTCACTGACTCATGTCTTTATAGTCTCATGTCTTCACTGACTCATGTCTTTATAGTCTCATATCTTCACTGACTCATGTCTTTATAGTCTCATATCTTCACTGACTCATGTCTTTATAGTCTCATATCTTCACTGACTCATGTCTTTATAGTCTCATGTCTTCACTGACTCATGTCTTTATAGTCTCATATCTTCACTGACTCATGTCTTTATAGTCTCATATCTTCACTGACTCATGTCTTTATAGTCTCATGTCTTCACTGACTCATGTCTTTATAGTCTCATATCTTCACTGACTCATGTCTTTATAGTCTCATATCTTCACTGACTCATGTCTTTATAGTCTCATGTCTTCACTGACTCATGTCGTCACAAAATGATGCGGCTCCTGGACACTCCGATTTCTATTGGCTGTTTCTTACGGTTCTTCTGGATTTGATATGTGGTTTGGTTGCTGTGTAGTCTAGGTCTAGCAATTGTTTTCTCCACTATTGTCTCTAATTGAGGACAGGATAGACACTTGATAGATCTTATATCCAGCTGTGGTTTGGGTCACATTCCCTTTCTCTGTCCATTAACATGATTGGTCAAGTGGGTTGACTGGGTCTTGTCTACAAAGTTGATTGGATTAGAAGTGTTGACCGGTTCCTGTTCATGGAAGTTTTTATGTAAGAAGAGCTGGCTGGGTTTTGTCCAATGATCCGGATTAGCCAAGAAGAGTTGACTAAACTAGATCTTATCCATCAGTTTCAATTGAGAAGTACAAGTGCGATTCTCAGTATTATTTACATGTAGTGTAAACCAGGAACATTTACTTCAGCTTGAGCGGATGTTATTGCAGTTTGCCTGTCTAGTAAGACTTGGTACATCTCAGAGTTTGAGTGACAGGTAGGTAATCTGACTGAGTCTGTTGTGGCCTATTTAGCCTTTCCCTTTCAAAGACCTTTGATGACCTTCTGCCCAATTGATTAGGGTCCGAGCCCATCTCCCAGTGACCGGTCGAAACCGAGACCAATTGGACCGACCTTTACATTGCAAAGGTCCGCACCTCACCTTCCTCCCTGCTCTTCCTTTCACTCCTAATTCTCCTAATTCTCCTCTCCCTCTTCGTCTCCTTATCCCAAACTCCCAAACCTCTCCTCTCTCACACCTCTCCTCTCCTGCACCTCATCCCAACGTCTCCTTTCCTCCACTTCTCCTTCTCTCCCCAACCTCTCCTATCCTCCACTTCTCCTTCTCTCCCCAACCTCTCCCATCCTCCACTTCTCCTTCTCTCCCCAACCTCTCCCATCCTCCACTTCTCCTTCTCTCCCCAACCTCTCCCATCCTCCACTTCTCCTTCTCATCCCAACCTTTCCTTCCCTCTCCATCCACTCGTCTCTTCTTGTCTTCCTCTCCCTCAGCCCTCTCCGCATCGGGAAGGAAACACAATGAGCTCTATCGACCCAACTGGTCGTGGCGTCCCAAGCGGACTCCAGTTGCCGTGACAATGCAGCGTGTTGGCTAAGGAACCACAGGGCCCCGGTCGTCAGTATGTGACAATGCAACGGCGTCCTCATTTCCTAACTGCGTTCCTAACTGTTTTGTTACCTCTGTCTTAACCAAATTATTTTTTACGTTTAAGTGTGTTGCTACTCCTAAACTCCACAGTTGTACGCTAGAACTGCAGGACAGATTTAATCCATCCATATGTGTCGCTCGTTGACTAGTCTATTTCTAGTCTTTATCTCTTCATCTGCCTCTATCACTGTCCATCTCGTTTCACTGGCGAGGTAATAAGATACAGATAGAGTGTTGGGGAGAAAGAGAATTAAAGATCCAAAGAGATAGGGTGTCAAAATGAGAAGCGGGGGGGGATGAGAGAAGAAGAACATTAAAAGAGAGAAAATGAAAGACAGGGGTGAAGGAGAAATGTGGAAGAGAGAATAAGACTGGTTCAGGGTGCCGAGGTTTAAGCCGGCACATCACTGCCTCGCCACTGCAGCCAGGTGTTCTAAACCCGGTCACGGCAAACAAACAACCCACCTCCCTCTCCGGGAGCGAAGCTTAGGGAGGCACAAGTTGTCTCAAGGTGGACGGGTGAATGTAAGACCGCGCTGCCTGGTCTTGTCTCGCCCCGGCGTCTCCTCGCAGTGGGATGTGAGCTCAGTCGTGGCGATTGGTTGGTCTGAGCAGAACCTGCGACGCGTGTACCAGAGGGAACGTCCCGGATGAGCGAGCGCTGTGATGGGAAGCAGGGCGGCTTGGCGAGATTTGGGGGAAGCGTGAATTTCCTCCTGTGGAGTTGATCTCTACGTGTTGCGGCCAATGATTGTAAATAGTAAGGGGAAGAAATACGGGGTCGAATATATGGAGAGAAGATAAAAAAGACTATATGTATAGATTGATATAAATGTTCATTGAAGTTCTGACTGCTTTAGATTACATTGAGATGTCATAACATAAAAGTTGAAGGCATTTATGAAGGAGTGCAAACTACAGGTATGAATATGTGTTAACTACAGTATGAATGAGTGTTAACTACAGTATGAATGGGTGTTAACTACAGGTATGAATTAGTGTAAACCACAGGTATACATCAGCTGTAACTACACGTATAAATGAGTGTTAACTACAGGTATGAATATGTGTTAACTAGAGGTATACATCAGTTGTAACTACACGTATGAATGAGTGTTAACTACAGGTATACATCAGTTGTAACTACAGTATGAATGAGTGTTAACTACAGAATGAATGAGTGTTAACTACAAGTATGAATGAGTGTTAACTACAGGTATGAATATGTGTTAACTAGAGGTATACATCAGTTGTAACTACACGTATGAATGAGTGTTAACTACAAGTATGAATGAGTGTTAACTACAGGTATACATCAGTTGAAACTACAGGTATGAATGAGTGTTAAAATCTTCCACACAAACGTTTAACATCCTCCTGTCCCTGTACATGTCGATGGGATAACCCTTTGTCTGATAGCAATTAATCCCCTCCCACTGTTCTGATCTAACCAATCAGATAGCAGTTAGTCCCCCCCCCACTGTTCTGTTCTAACCCAATCAGATAGCAGTTAGCCCCCCCCACTGTTCTGTTCTAACCCAATCAGATAGCAGATAGCCCCCTCTATTGTTCTGTTCTAACCCTATCTGATAGCAGTTAGTCCCCCCTCTACTGTTCTGTTCTAACCCAATCTGATAGCAGTTAGTCCCCCCCCACACTGTTCTGTTCTAACCCAATCTGAGAGCAGTTAGCTAATGACAAAGATTAGAGGTTGCTAATTACTTCCGCTGAGTCCTTCGTCCCTCTTTAATTTCCATAACATGATCCATCGTTGCATTTCTCTGCTCACTTCCGATTCGCCCAATTTCACTCTGTGCTTGAACCTGCTCTCCCAAACCCTCTTTCAACCCCCTAACCCTCAGATCTCTCCTCCGCCTCCCCAAATCTCTCCTCAATTACATCTCTCCTCCACCCCCTACCATCTTTCCTCCGCCCCCGACCCCTTCAACTGTCGACCAATCACCTCGCTTCCGAGCTCAGAAACAGAGAGAGTTCTGGGGGAAATGTTGTAAGGTGACAGCGCTGTTCTCTGTTCTGTCATCTGAAGGCGCACATACACGCCCACGTCGGCCTCAGGTGTCATGCGTTTTCCCGGCCGTACTATTGACTCGCTTGTCTTCTAGGAATATGGGACCAATTTACAAGCTGGGTGTATCGTATCCGGACTGTGAGCAGGGGCGGACTTACCCATTAGGCAAAGTAGGCAACCGCTTGGGGGCCCCCAGCTGCCAGGGGCCCCTTGAAAGACAACATAGAACATTTTATATGATAAAAAAAAATTATAATATTTAATACAAATGGATTATAAATCATAACCACCCTGAACAGTATCATTAAAAATAATAATAGAGCGTTTATTCTATTTGTGTAAACGCAGGCTCCCCCTCCAACTCCTTGCTACTTTGGACTATTCCAATGCTGCAACTCCACTGCGGAGCTGCGAGCAAAGAACGTCTATCAGTAGGTTAATGTGTTAGAGAAGATAAGAGGGAATACGAAATAGTAATCATCAAAATGAAGCGAAATTATCTGAGCGGAGCACAAAAGAGGAAGAAAAAAGAAGAGAGTAAAAAAGTTTTTTCCACACTAAAACTCCAGAAGGTAACGTCCTTTTTCTCTCAACCGGTAACATCAAGTGATGCGGCAGCTAGCACAAGTGCTGTCAGCATGTGTGACACACCTGTAGCATCTCCCCACCCGGTCACATATGAACAACGTCAGGAAGATAGTAATGTTGAAACGGCACAACTCACTAATGAAAGTGATAGAGATATTGAAACTGTCTTTCTCCCACTGCCTGAAAATGACAATGCAAGTGATGATCTCTCCCGTCAACATGTCTTAATGACTACACTAGATGATGACCCAGCGCTCTGGCCAAAACCTCTGTCAGATAGAGACCGCTGCTCACTAGTAAGGAAAGGGCCAATTCAAATTAAGGACAAAATCTTCCCAAAAAATAATGAAGGACGCAGATTTACAGTTAACAACTACTCAATTCACATGAAAAACGGAGACAAAATAATTAGAACATGGCTGGTGTATAGTAACAGTAAAGATTGTGTAGTGTGCTTTTGTTGCCGCCTTTTTGGAAACAGGAAAGATAAGCCGTTAAGTGGAGAAGGTTTTAATAACTGGAAAAATCTTTCATTCATGTTAAAGCAACACGAAAGATCAAATGAACACACCGTAAACATGAGTAGTTGGCACAATTTATTGGAGCGGCTTAACACAAATACAACAATTGACAAAATCAACCAGGAGTCAATGTTTCTTGAAGTAAACCATTGGAAGGAGGTTTTACGCAGATTAATTGCTATTGTCAGCCATTTGGCAGAACGGAACATAGCTTTCCGTGGTCATTCAGACAAATTGTTCGAACCAAGGAATGGAAATTTCCTTGGGCAAATTGAATTGATGGCTCAGTTTGACCCAGTTATGCAGGAACATCTGAGGAGAATTCAGGCAAAAGAATTGAGTGATACCTACCTCAGCAAGCACATTCAAAATGAGCTTATAACACTTTTGGCCAAAAACACAATTGATGCCATCGTAGTGAGAGTAAAAAGCGCACAATATTACTCTGTTATCATGGACTGCACTCCAGATCTGAGTCACCAGGAGCAGCTGTCAGTGGTGCTAAGAGTTGTCAACGGTGAGAGCTCCAAAGGTGTGTCCATCTCAGAGCATTTTGTTGGTTTTCTTAATGTACTTGACACCACAGGAAAAGGCTTATGTGAGTCATTTTAGGTCACCTAGAAACACTAGGCTTGGATATTGCCAACTGCCGTGGGCCAGTCGTACGATAATGGCAGTAATATGCAAGGCAATAAACAGGGTGTGCAGACGAGAGTCCTGGACATGAACAACAAGGCCTTAAGTGTTCCTTGTGGCAGTCACACCCTTAATCTGGTTATTGGTGATGCTGCTAAATCTTCTCTGACTTCCATCAGCTTCTTTGGTCTGTTGCAGAGACTTTACACCCTGTTTAGCTCCTCAGTGAACCGCTGGGCCATTCTCACAGAACATAAGAAGAACCTAACAGTAAAAGTACTGTCAACAACCAGATGGGAGTGTAGGGTTGACAGTGTCAAAGCTGTGCGCTACCAGCTTCCTGAGCTGGTCAACGCTTTGTCTGCCTTGATAGAGTATGCTACAGAG
Organism: Dallia pectoralis; assembly: GCA_029465975.1. NCBI lineage: Eukaryota > Metazoa > Chordata > Actinopteri > Esociformes > Umbridae > Dallia > Dallia pectoralis. The sequence goes on along the minus strand of CM055746.1, from coordinate 14,085,218 downwards.
AAACGAGATGCAGATGTAGTTTCAACAGCTGCAAGCATCTGCAAAGAAATGCAGACATGGCCCTTCATACTTTGTACAATTGTATGGTACAATGTTCTGTTCCAGATCAACAAAGTGAGCAAGATGTTGCAGAGCCCACAGGTGTCAATTGAGACACTTCGAAGAGAAACCAGGGGAGTGACAGAATTCTTGGAAGAATATCGAGAGAAGGGCCTTACCTCTGCCCAAACTGATGCCAGGGAGATAGCAGAGAAGCTTAAGGTGGAGATGACATGGCCAGAAGTACGTCAGCGAAGAGCAGCTAGACAGTTTGAGTATGAGGGAAAAGAGCAAACTGAATCAACTGCAGAGGAGCATTTCAAAAGGGACTTTTTCCTAGTCCTTGTAGATACAGCGGTTGTCACAATAAAGGAAAGGTTTTCTCAAATGGAAAGCTTCCACGAGCTGTATGGATTTCTGTACACAATTGATGAAATGAGGAGCAGTGAACAGAAAGGAAAGCTAGATGAGTGCTGCCAGAGGTTAGAATTAAAAATGCATGACATTGATGCAGAAGATCTGGTCCTGGAGGTCAAGGGTGCAGTAAGGGCTTTTCCCACAGCTATATCCTCACCCTATGATATGCTGGATTATATATATAAGCACAATGTACTTGACATGTATCCCAATTTAAGCATTGCACTCAGACTCCTTCTAACCCTTCCTGTGACAGTGGCTTCAGGTGAAAGAAGCTTCTCATCTCTAAAGCTGATTAAGACCTACCTGAGAACAACAATGTCACAAGACAGACTGTCCTCCCTTGCTATTCTCTCCATTGAGCATAAAATGAGGAAGACCATAGACACAGAGTCACTGATAGCAAGATTCGCTGAGGCCAAGGCTCGTAAGGTGAAGTTTTAATCAGAGAAAAGTTACAAGAGAGAGAGACAGCCACCAGCCTTCTACCAACCCAGTCAATTCAAAATGTGCAACCAGACAGGCAGAGAGAGACAGCCACCAGCCTGCTACCAACCCAGTCAATTCAAAATGTGCAACCAGACAGGCAGAGAGAGAGAGAGAGACAGCCACCAGCCTTCTACCAACCCAGTCAATTCAAAATGTGCAACCAGACAGGCAGAGAGAGAGAGAGAGAGAGACAGCCACCAGCCTTCTACCAACCCAGTCAATTCAAAATGTGCAACCAGACAGGCAGAGAGAGAGAGAGAGAGAGACAGCCACCAGCCTTCTACCAACCCAGTCAATTCAAAATGTGCAACCAGACAGGCAGAGAGAGAGAGAGAGACAGCCACCAGCCTTCTACCAACCCAGTCAATTCAAAATGTGCAACCAGACAGGCAGAGAGAGACAGAGAGACAGCCACCAGCCTTCTACCAACCCAGTCAATTCAAAATGTGCAACCAGACAGGCAGAGAGAGAGAGAGAGAGAGACAGCCACCAGCCTTCTACCAACCCAGTCAATTCAAAATGTGCAACCAGACAGGCAGAGAGAGAGAGAGAGACAGCCACCAGCCTTCTACCAACCCAGTCAATTCAAAATGTGCAACCAGACAGGCAGAGAGAGAGAGAGAGAGAGACAGCCACCAGCCTTCTACCAACCCAGTCAATTCAAAATGTGCAACCAGACAGGCAGAGAGAGAGAGAGACAGCCACCAGCCATCTACCAACCCAGTCAATTCAAAATGTGCAACCAGACAGGCAGAGAGAGAGAGAGAGACAGCCACCAGCCTTCTACCAACCCAGTCAATTCAAAATGTGCAACCAGACAGGCAGAGAGAGAGAGAGAGACAGCCACCAGCCTTCTACCAACCCAGTCAATTCAAAATGTGCAACCAGACAGGCAGAGAGAGAGAGAGAGACAGCCACCAGCCTTCTACCAACCCAGTCAATTCAAAATGTGCAACCAGACAGGCAGAGAGAGAGAGAGAGAGAGACAGCCACTAGCCTTCTACCAACCCAGTCAATTCAAAATGTGCAACCAGACAGGCAGAGAGAGAGAGAGAGAGAGAGAGACAGCCACCAGCCTTCTACCAACCCAGTCAATTCAAAATGTGCAACCAGACAGGCAGAGAGAGGATAACAATAAAAGAGAGGCAGATCAAAAAATATGGTAAAGGTATACAGCCTATTTATACTAGATTATATGTTTTATTGAATTGTGTTCGCATTGTTCATCTGTTAACCTTTTCTATTTTAGAATACAAGAGACAGTATAACCAAACCTTCATGTCTAGTCAACAGACCATGGAAGTTAAGGGTAAATGCTTGCATCCATTACAAAATCTCTACTATTTATTGTGTCTTTACAGTGATAGTGGTATGTTGTTTCTGTTAAAGAAGCACATGTTTATTTTCTTTCAGACGAATGACACTCTGGACATCTTTACAGAAGTTCTGTGTCAGTGAATGCCCGATGAGAAGACATCTAGCAAGTAGGTCTCGTTGTTCTGATTATAAGGATTTAAGGGGTGAGAATAGAGTTAAGGGGCCCCATATCTGTCTTCGCCTGGGGCCCCCAAATTACTAAATCCGCCCCTGACTGTGAGTGACCATTAATCCGGCTCAACTTAAATGTCTTTAATAGCATCCTACACTTTAACTGTAATGTGTCGTTATCATCAGAGAAAAATCTAAAACTGGAATACTGGAAACACCTGTAATCGTCACTGAGTTTAGTCTCCCTGCACCACACATTTGGAATAATTTACAAGATCATTTGGAACTGGATGAATCTGTACCTTCGGGGAAAATTCCGACGAATTGGGGGAAAAGAACGAGTTTGTTTCTAGTGATTGAGTTCTGTGATTGTTATATATATATTTGTGTACTTGACATCTGCGCGCACATCTATCGTGTTTTGTCACGTGTTCTGATGTGTTTGTGCGTTTCGTGTCATTTGTCGTGTTTCTGCTTGCGTCATCAGCATCCGTTATAAAGACAGATACCAAACGGCCCTCCGAATATGACACATTATAATTACGGGCATAATCTGTATCCTTATTATCGTTATAATTTGGGGAGGATTTGGATGTTTTTTTCCTGCTTTCCTTCCATCCGGTCCTCCTCTCTCGCTCTCTCTCTCCATTTCTCTCTCTCTCTCTTCCCCCGTCCCCTCCTTTCTCTTGTTCATGCGGCTGATGTGATAAAGGTAATTACAGGCTGATAATCTGCGATGGATACACGAGTTGATGGTGACACACACGTATACACAGGATGACCCAGTTTGGGTTACACAGCCTGTTCCAAATGTAAGGACAATGATTTACACAGTCTGTTTTACTTTCTTCTTCTTTTTCATCTTTATTTGCTTTATCCATCCCTATTTTCTTTCCCTTTTCATTCACTCTATATCTCTGTCTCTCTCTCTCCATCCCTCTCTCTGTCTGTATACTTGTCTCTCTCTCTCTCCATCCCTCTCTCTATCCGTTTACTTGTGTCTTTCTCCATCCTCTCCAGGCTAATGCAGCCCATTCTAAGACCATGCTTTATGAAAGATATTATAAAACACAACACCCCTTTCAGTTTCTGGGATAAAATACCCCTGCCCAGATCCACACTGTTTCATCTCCCAGTTTCTGTGTGACTGGTGTCTTCGTTTCCGTCCTGTTCTAGGGTTTCCCTGGACTCCTGGAGCAGCTGATTGGTGGGCCGGACACAGATTGGAGTTGTGACCCCTCCCTCACCTGGGTTCCATCAGCCGCCACCTTGCCCAGACATATTAAAGCCTCAGATCATTTGTTTCTTAGCTCTTTCTAGTATCCTGTGTGGATTGCATTTGAGTTTGTTTCGCCCGCTGTAGTTTTGTGTACAGCAGCTAGTAATATAGGTTGTATGCAGTAGTTTGTGCTGTTGAGCTTGTTCGTAAATACCGGTTTTGTTTTGTCTCGCCCTGGGAGTGTCTAGGCATGAATCCCTGGGCACACAAACCTGGACGGGCCACCCTGTGTGATTTGGTTAGTGGGCCACTAGGCTCTAGATTAGATGAGAGTGGGTAAGCAGGTAAGACGGGGGGGGGGTTAATTATCGTTTATTTGCTTTGGTTCCGTGCGGCCCCTTTCCCCCATATTATTTAGTTTCTTGTACGAATAAAAATCGAAGAATTGCATGTTGTATGCCTCTGTTTTCCAAATACGACCCGGTATCTGTCACACGTTCCAGCAGGGCAGTGTTTCAGGAACCACAAAAAGCCCTCTCATCGTACATTTGCTCAGTTTGCAAGAGACTCTAATTTACACTTTTGTTGGTATTCAAAAATTGGTGCTATTAGACGATTTTAAGAACTTACCTGACAAAAGTGTAGTTCATCTAAATAGACAGCAGGTGGCGATATTAGCCCAAGCAGCAGTGTTGGGAGATAAGTATGAGGCTACACACAAGACTGTGTTTGGTGCTGCTCGGAGTAAAGACAGAAAGATTCTGGAGTTGGTGCCTTGTTCAGGTCGGGTTATGACGATGTCCCTAGAACGCCCGAACTCCGGGAATGTTTTTACTGTCACCGAAGGGGGTCACGTGATTCCGGACTGTCCGGTTCTGAAAAAAACTAACCGAAACAGTCCTAATCAACTAAAATGAAATGTGTGGGTTTGGTCCAGACCTTACCCCGCCGATGACAGACTGGTTGACACAGCATTGGTAAAAAAAGTTTGTGTTGGCTGCTTGTGTTTCCTTGACTGGGGAACTAGCTGAGCGAAAACCAATAGACATTTTACGAGACACTCTGTCAAAGTGACTTCGCGTGTCTGCAGTGAGATTGGAAAAAAGTCATGAACAGTATTACTCCCATAGTTGCACAGCTGCCTGGGTTAAGTGAAGGGCAGTTCATAGTGAACCCAATACCTCCTCTGTAGATATCACATAAAAAGTACATTCACAAAATTAACAACTTGTACACTGTATTTTTTATAATAATTGGTCTTAATTTAAACCAAAAAATATTTACATTTTTAAAAACATTTCAAAGTGAAATTTTACATGGTTCATTCCTCTTCTCATTTTCCTCTCCTCCTCACTGGTTCTCCCTGACCTCGGCCTTGTTCTTGATGACAGAGGAGAAGCGGACCAGTTTTATCTCTTTGGCACCTGGTCCTCTAAGGTCGTCCCAGACATATTCAGGAGACAGCAGCTTGGTGGGCTTGTTCTTCCACAGGTACCAGTTCAGATGACTCTCCTCCTGCCACGCAGCCTCCACACCAACAGACTTATCCATCTAGAAGGATGTGAGAGATGTGAGAGAGAGGTAGAGGAGGAGATGAGAGAGGTAGAGGAGAGGATGTGAGAGAGAGGTAGAGGAGATGATGTGAGAGAGAGGTAGAGGAGATGATGTGAGAGAGAGGTAGAGCAGGGGATGTGAGAGAGAGGTAGAGGAGAGGATGTGAGAGAGAGGTAGAGGAGAGGATGTGAGAGAGAGGTAGAGCAGGGGATGTGAGAGAGAGGTAGAAGAGAGGATGTGAGAGAGAGGTAGAGCAGGGGACGTGAGAGAGAGGTAGAGCAGGGGACGTGAGAGAGAGGTAGAGGAGGGGACGTGAGAGAGAGGTAGAGGAGGGGACGTGAGAGAGAGGTAGAGCAGGGGACGTGAGAGAGAGGTAGAGCAGGGGATGTGAGAGAGAGGTAGAGCAGGGGACGTGAGAGAGAGGTAGAGGAGAGGACGTAAGAGAGAGGTAGAGCAGGGGACGTGAGAGAGAGGTAGAGGAGGGGACGTGAGAGAGAGGTAGAGGAGGGGACGTGAGAGAGAGGTAGAGCAGGGGACGTGAGAGAGAGGTAGAGCAGGGGATGTGAGAGAGAGGTAGAGGAGAGGATGTGAGAGAGAGGTAGAGGAGAGGATGTGAGAGAGAGGTAGAGCAGGGGATGTGAGAGAGAGGTAGAGCAGGGGACGTGAGAGAGAGGTAGAGCAGGGGATGTGAGAGAGAGGTACAGGAGAGGATGTGAGAGAGAGGTAGAGGAGGGGATGTGAGAGAGAGGTAGAGGAGGGGATGTGAGAGAGAGGTAGAGCAGGGGACGTGAGAGAGAGGTAGAGCAGGGGACGTGAGAGAGAGGTAGAGCAGGGGATGTGAGAGAGAGGTAGAGCAGGGGATGTGAGAGAGAGGTAGAGGAGAGGACGTGAGAGAGAGGTAGAGGAGAGGACGTAAGAGAGAGGTAGAGCAGGGGACGTGAGAGAGAGGTAGAGGAGAGGATGTGAGAGAGAGGTAAATAATAGACTACAAAAGTAAAATCTGAATTTGAACTTCTGAATGAGTGATTTGCATGTCTATCGTCATGACTGTCTAACTCTGTGACTATGTGTTCTGCTTTTGTTTGCCTCTATCTGCCTCTATATCGGTGTGTGTCGGACTGTCTGTTTTTAAGTGTCTGTCTGTCTGTGTGTGTGTGTCTGTGTGTATATGTCCGTGAGTACTTACCTCCAGGTTCTCCCTGCCTGTATGCCCGCTCCCCTGTGCCCGCATTCTTACCTCCAGGTTCTCCCTGCATGTCTTGGTCAGCCTGTGAACATCCTCCATCGCTCCCCCAAATATGTTGGCCTGGTAGTAGAAGTCTCCCTGATCTTGGGGGATGTAGGCAGTGGAGATCTCCCTCCGCTCATAGGTAAACTGGTTTCGGGGTAAATTATAGAACCTGCAGGAAACAAGACACTCTTTGATTAATAATGTAACGAATTTAACGAAACAAGGAAACTACCGTTACTAAGGAATAATCACTTTTGCAAATGATCATCAGAGAGGAGTCAGCATGTGGATGTTATTGTTACCAGGGGTGTATAGCAGCCACCAGTTTCCCCAGAGCCTCAGGCCCCACACGGCCGTGGAACTTCATGTCTACGTCAAGACAGAAGATGTACTCCGCCCTCTGGTGGATGTATTCCTCAATTGCAGTCTGCTCCCAAAATACAAGGTGTGTAGATGTTCATTAGATGTTGAATAATTAACATATTAACCAGACCTGACAGTGTTCCAGTGTATGCTGGCAGCGTTGTCCTTGATTATGGCTCAACCTGGGGCGTCAAGGCCGTAACTCAGTTCCTCAGTATTCCTGTCAGTACATTTGCACACGGAAGGTTTTGATGTCTTTGCAGGGATTTGCATGAGCAATGTAAACTCAAAGCAAGGTGAATGCAAATTGATTCCAGATAAGGAGTTACATTGGGATAGTAAAGTGACATCCTTGCTACAACCTTGACTGACATAAAATCACACTCATTCAGCCTTGTATTTATTGCCTGGATCCTTGTTAAGTTATAATCCATAACAAGCATCTGGAATATTTTGTATCTGTAATTTAAATGTATAAATGTATAATGTTATAAGAGGTACTACTGCTATTATAGCTTATGATAAGCGCTACTAATTAGGAAAACATGTCATAATAATCATTATAAAATGTGTGATATTGATAACAGCAAAGTGACCTGTATGAGTTCCATGCGGCGGAGGGATATCTCCTGCCAGCGGTCAAACTTGGGCACCTTGTTGACGGTGAGTTGTCTGCCGACACCCAGAGTCACATTAGGCACATCACCGGGCAGATCAGTGAACACAAAGTAGGACACATTTAGCCCCACCTGGAAGCACACGCAATTCACTAATGAGCGTCTCACTACATGAAACAGAATACACATAAGACACATTTTTGTTGACTGGAAATAATTACAGTTGAGTGTATACAGTTTATATTTTAACATTGGTCACAGGAAATAGTAGATATTCAAGGGTGTACAAAGATATACAATGAAAGATATTTGCCTGCAACTGGCAGGACAATGGATTTGGTCCAGCAGGCCAGACCTTGTTTAACCGCTCAAACGTCAACATCAGAGACCAGGTGAGGATGTGAAGATATTAAGCGAGAATAGTAGGAAAGAAATACACAGAAAAAAAACTAATAGCAATTGGAGCAAGAATAAAAATGTTAATAGAAATGTTATATATATGTGATATATATGTATAGAAGTTTAGTGGGTATATTTCAAATGCACTAATGTGATTTGAGTGGACATGGAAAGTGACCAGAGCAAAAAAAATATGTTTATCAATATGAACAGAAGGTTAATGTTGCTGATTGAGAAGTGTTTTAGCCTCGGGGGTAAAAACGTTTTTTAATCTGGTAGGCCGTGCCCAGATGCTCCGGCAACATCTGTGTTAAATCTACCGGTTTAATCAGTTAGGCTCTGACACTGGGCAGACGAGCAAAAACAACAAGAGAGACGGGCAAATTGCTGGGAGTCGTCCCTGAGGTGAGGAGAGGTTGCGAAGACAGGGAGTAGCAACTAGCGTCCAACGTAAAAAGAGATAAACTGAAAGATGGGGGACACGCAAGCGCAACAACTGGGGAGGCGATTCCCTCTGTCTTACAGTAAAACGACGGTAAAATTATTTGTTGAGTCAGTGTGCGAAGAAATATGATAAAGAGTGTTAAAATAAGCAAGTGAAAGTTGAATACGGTTAGTCGGAAGAAGAGAGAGGGCTCCTATAAGTACATTACTCCGGGCAAGAATAGAAAACAGGAGGGGGAGGAGCCAGAGCTAACAACACAATGCCAATACGCTAGAGGCTGTTAAAGGGTACATCCTACACGTTTCATATGAGTAATACATCTGTTACAACAAACTGTACACAACGTTTCTGTGATAATCTGAATCTGATTTGATTAATTCATTATGATTGACCTACAGTTAGAGTTGTATTAGCTTATAGCAACTGCTTGTCTAACCGGATCTAAGCAGGTTATAATTATATGTAAAGTAATAGCTAAATACTGCATTCCCCTTTTTTATTGCTGGGTTATTGAACAACTAGCAAGCCGGTTCTGTGTGACCTGAGAGACCTAGAGGGTTTGTCATTTACGAGTATACCAGAGATGTATGTGGGTACGTAACCATGCAGTAACTATGTACAAGCACAATTAATAGTCGATTCTGTGACGTACAGGAAGCCGGTGTAGACATTTAAAGATTGGTGTTTTGTGTTCTGCTTTTCTGGTTCTCGTCAGTACACTATGAGCAGCATTTCCTTTTTGCAAAACTGTTCACACATGTAGAAATTGCTTCTTTGCATTCTTTACATACGTACAGTATCTCAACCCTCACATTTTTGTAAAATATTTGATTATATCTATCTATGAGAATAACACAGAAGAAATGACACTGTGCTACAATGTAAAGTAGTGAGTGTACAGCTCGTATACCAGTGTACAGTTGCTGTGCCATCAAAAATAACTCAACACACTGCCAATAATATAATTAATTATTGTATTTCCCAGCGCTAATAGATAAGCTGGAAAGATAAAAGTGTTGGCGATTACAGAGTGGACCAAACCCCTCACTGAAACGGAGTTTCTCTCTTTTCTGGACATGACTGGTTTCTGTAGACAATTTCTGTACCTGTTCTCTGTTTCAGATCTATAAAATATCTGATGTCGAAGGTACTGATTTCGCTGCCTAAAGATATTCGGTTCATGCTTGACGCTCTTTTAAGTAAATTGCTTAAAATGTTAACTGCAACTTGTGTTATAATAGTGACATCATTTACATTTGGTTTGGTCAAAGCTATGGAATATTGAACACATTTGTGCTTACTACATCTAAGCCTTCCTTACACATCGTTTTAAAATACAATAATGAAAAATTATCGATAATTCTATTGGTTACTGCCGTTCAGAAGCAGGTAACCATCGAATACTTTATTGGTTGAAATATTCACAGTCCCAACCTTGGAGCAAGAAGGGTTAACTATCTTGCTCAGGGGCAGAACAGGGTTTATTTCACCTGGTCCGCTTGGGGATTAGAACCAGCAACCATTCCTTTGCTGGACCAGTTCTGGATTCTCACCATGAAGTGCTTCTCCGCTGATTCTAGAAATCCATGTAGAAAACGAATGTATCTGTAACATAAGAAAGTGAAAAATGTCAGCACGTTTCACCTATTGCCCTGGAGCTTCCACCAGTGCCACAAACTGACCCGGAGCTGCAGCAAATTAAGCCCACTTTCATTTTCCCAGAGTAAATATGTTTGCCGTTCTGTGTTGGCAATTATTCATTTTGGTTTCCCCACGCCACCTGAAATTGTGACAACAACCCGGTACTGCAACACATAACACACACTTAATGAACGAATACGAAACGCTAAGTCCCAACACATATGAAAACACTAAACGCACTAAACAGGTACGCCCAGTATTGACCATTCGAGAGAAGTTCCAGATTAAGACCTAATTAAACTGATGAAGGGAGTTCCTTTAAAATTAATTAAGAAACTTGCCATACCTGTTGAATACTACACTTCTGCCGAGTATGTGGTTTAACCATTGTATCTGTTGATGTTTCTTGACTGTACGTGAAACAAACGAAGGTGCTCTGTGACTTACTTTCCCACAGCAAAAACAGTGGTGGCAATGGTGAGTTTGTAGGAGCTGAAGGCCTCGTCTATGAGCAGGGGGTCAAAGGTCCCCTCCCAGACAATAGGAGCCAACCATGGGGTTACAGTCAAGACGTCAGTCCTCCTGAATAATAATAATAATAATTAAAACAATTAGATCCCCTCCCAGACAATAGGAGCCAACCATGGGGTTACAGTCTGGACATCTGTCCTCCTGAATAATAATAATAATAATTAAAACAATTAGATCCCCTCCCAGACAATAGGAGCCAACCATGGGGTTACAGTCTGGACATCTGTCCTCCTGAATAATAATAATAATAATTAAAACAATTAGATCCCCTCCCAGACAATAGGAGCCAACCATGGGGTTACAGTCAGGATATCTGTCCTCCTGAATAATAATAATAATTAAAACAATTAGATCCCCTCCCAGACAATAGGAGCCAACCATGGGGTTACAGTCAGGATATCTGTCCTCCTGAATAATAATTATTCTGATAATATATATAATAATAGTATTAATGTATCTTTTTACTCTGTCAACATAATCAGCATGGTTATTGGCAGGATGTCCAGTCATTAGTGGTAACTCCATTAAGAGGAATTCTTAAGGATCTTTTAATGCATTTTAGGAATGTACTTTATAGAAAGTGTTGGAAAAGGTAATGTAATTTGAAGAAAATAATAGAATAAAGCTTAATTGTGATTCTGGTTTGCATTTATTGTCACTTACACTGGTTCCATAAGCATGGCCTGCTTTGTCTGCAATCTGAAAAAAATTCAAAATGGATTTGTTTCTTGCATGAAGGGACTTCCTGTTGATTAAGAAACTGATTCTATCTAAAGAGCAGTAGAGAACAGGTTCCACTGGTGTCTATGTGAAGTTATACATCCTCACCTTTGATTAAAGACAACTTGATGATGTACCTGGTGCCATGACAACCCCTCACTGACCGACAGACAGACAAATATCCACAGAAGATTATTCTCTATTATACATTTGACTTCTGTCCATCAAACGGAGTTCAGCACCATTTAAACGCTGCTATTTCGCAAAAACACAGGGACACATATTCTGCCAAGTCTAACGCCAAAAGAAGCTGCCTTGAGTTCGAAACTTAATCTGTGTCGGAAAATCGTAAGAAGTTGAACTTATACACATACATGGTTTATTTATTAGAATTATATTATTATTATTAACAATTGTTCAGTACATAACATTGAAATGTACACGATTACAAGTACAACTTAACAACCGATATAAAATTGCATGAAAAATGTCCAAGAGTCCCTGTTTTATTTTCTAGAAAAATATTCAGTTTCAACCATATCAAACTACCTCATCACCATAACGACAGTGTGATTATAACAAAATTAGCCACGGACTACAGTGAGGATTACAATGCAACAGGACCGCCACACATGCTCTTACCTGATAGACATGGATGAATATCGTAAGAAGACAAGCCTTCAATCAGAGGGGAAGTAGAAAAACAGGTTAACAACAACCTAATGAACTGCAAGAACTGCAATTACTACAAGGTGATATTCAATGGCAAAAACATTTAGACAACTGTTCTGTGAACGTTCTTACCAGCAAAGAACCCCTCCTCCAGCCATTGCTAAACATAATAGGTAATATGTCTTTTCTGGGGAAATAAATGGGAAATAAATAAATAAGACATTCAAACGTGATTAATATCATACAAATGTGTGTGAGGCAGGCATGATTAAATATAGCAGCACGTAGTAATTTGTGCCGCTTTAAATGCGATGCAGCTCATTTGCGTTTTATAACCTGTTAATATTGTTGTAAACACCGTGGCTAACATAGGCACTATGTGCGTGTAGTATGGAACTGGCTGTGAGCGAGGCAGCTTTGAAGCTGCACATTAAGTGCTTTGCCCACACATTCAACATTGCTAACCAGGGTGGCCTTGGTGTATGCTCGTGAGTGTGAGACGTGTGGCTGACAGCTAACCCAGTGTTGATGTCCAAGCAGAAACTGACTTCGATTATGGTTATATGAATTGTATGCACTTAAAAAATCAAGAATTAGAAAATTGTAGTGTTATTTATTTTCCTATTATACTTCGCATAATGTTTTTAATTTTATCATATTTTTATTTATTTTTATTTTGAATTAGTGAACCTTCATTACAAGGTGATTGGTTAAAACATTTCAAAATGCATCAGCATTCTTTTGCATTTTGTGACTTTCACAATATTTCTTTCCAGTTACATATTTTGTCATTGAATATTTCTAAAAAATAATGTTAACATTTTGTCACTTTCTTGTAAACCTAATATCGTGAATTGTCTCGTCTTGTGAGCTAACTGTATCGTCACACCCATAGTAATGACAAAAAACTTAATAATAAATAAATTGAAAACCCTTTTCCATTTTGCACACATTACATTGCTTCTTTTTCTCAGGTGAAAGTTCAAGTTCAGATAATCACTTCTGTATAATTCATAAAAAGTTAGACTCTTTGATTGCATCGTATAAAAGTTTAAAAAACACAACAAATGCTTCTAAATTCATGGATCCTTTAATGAAACCTAAGTTGCCAAACCCATTCTTAGTATTCTCGGGTTTCTAGGTTTCTATTGTATATTGAAGGTTCAAACTGACCAGTGTTTGCTTTTATGAGGTTATGACCTCCGCCCAAAAAGGGGAACAAAACTACTGCTTAGCTTCTGAAGATGCAATTAGTTTGGTTTATGTTTAAAGCACCATGATAATGGAATGTCTATTCTCCAATGACATTGTCAAGTTCGCAGATGACACCACAGTCTGATCAAGCACTTAGTGGGTTGGTGTGCAGATAACAACCTGGCCATCGATGCCAAGAAAACCAAAGAACTGATTGTGGATAAGTAAGTATAAGCTGTATACATGCCCCAGTTCTCATTGATGAGACCCCGGTGGAACATGTGGCCAGCTGCAAATTCCTGGGAATCCACATCGCTGAAAATTTCTCCTGGTCCTTCAACACCACAACACAGGTCAAAAAGGCGCAACAACGACTGCACTTTTTAAGGGTGTAAAATAAGGCCCACTTATCTACCACATCCTGGCTTCTTTGCCAACTGTGCTACTGCCTGGTTGCCCAGGTTGCTCTGCAGCTGACTACAAGTCCCTGCAGTGTGTGGTGAAAACTGATGCTGTGACTTCGTATATGAGTGTGAGAATAGTTGCAACACTTGCTGTTTTGCTATAACAACGACAAACCCTGGTTTACAGCTTTTCTCAGATGTCGGCGGGCGATCAAGGAGGAGGCTTTCAGAAGGTCCGACAGAGACCTACTCAGAGAGGCTATGAACAACTTCTGAAACAACAGCTCACACAAATGACACTGCTTCGGTCAGGGGGGATTAAACAGAAAACAAATTACAAATGCAAATCGCCCCAGGCTACTTGCAAAAAACCTAAACCAGTGTTACTGCAGATTTGAGAGTCAAAGGAGCAGTCCTGTCTGCATACACTCCCGTCAGCTATGTCCGGCCACCTCCAACAGTCCCTGTTCTCTAGGGCTCGCCCACAACCACCCATCACAATTAACACATCCCCTGAGAATACAATGGCATCAACCAACAGCTGTCCTGAAGCTACTGTGGGACACTTTATACTGGAGGGGGACGTTAACAGACTATTTAAGAGTGGGAACCCAAGGAAGTCAGCTGGTCCTGATGGAGTCTCTGCCTCCACACTCAAGCACTGTGCTGACCAGCTATCTGCTGTGTTCCTCCACCCTCAAGCACTGTGCTGACCAGCTATCTGCTGTGTTCCTCCACCCTCAAGCACTGTGCTGACCAGCTACCTGCTGTGTTCCTCCACACTCAAGCACTGTGCTGACCAGATATCTGCTGTGTTCCTCCACCCTCAAGCACTGTGCTGACCAGATATCTGCTGTGTTCCTCCACCCTCACTGTGCTGACCAGCTATCTGCTGTGTTCACTGACATATTCAATAAATAATTGGAGTCATGCAGCGTCCCAGTCTGCTTCAAACCCTGTTCCATCATCCCAGTCCCCAGGAAACAAAGGATCACAGGGCTAAATGACTACAGACCAGTTGCCCTGACCAATGTGGTTATGAGGTCTTTCGAGCGCCTGGTGCTGTCACAACTCAAGACCATAACAGATCCAGTACTAGACTCATTGCAGTTTGCCTACAGAGCCAACAGGTCTGTGGACGACACGATCAACATGGCTCTCCACTTCATTCTCCGGCATCGTGACTTCCTGGTAACCTATGCCAGAACCCCGTGGGACTTCAGTTCTTCTTTCAACACAATACACAACATCCAAACATACACAACATCCCAGCCCTCCTCCGGGATAAGCTCTCAACCATGGGAGTGCCCTTGTCAACATGCAAATGGATCACAGACTTCCTGTCCAACTGGAGACAGCACGTGAGTTTGGGGAAACACCTCTAGGACCCTCTGACCATCAGCACCGGCTCCCCTCAAGGTTGCGTCCTGTCCCCACTTCTCTTCTCTCTGTATACCAACAACTGCACCTCCAGTCACCTGTCTGTCAAACTCCTGAAGTTTGCAGATGACACTAACCTCATCGGTCTAGTCTCTGATGGGGACGAGACCACCTACAGGGGGGGAAATCGACCGGCTAGTGTCCTGGTGCAGTCTAAACAACTGGGAGCTCAATGCTCTACAGCCAGTGGAGATGAGAGAACCCAGCTGACCTTCGTCCCATCGTCCTAGGGAGCTCCCCTGTCCCAACAAACCACTATTTAAATAACAGCCTAATACCACAACCACCAGTACAACAATTTACTGTAAATACATATAATTTAATTAGGTCATAACAGCCTAATACCACCATCACTGCTACTATTATTTACATTGAATTAGAACCAATCATGATAAACATAACAACTGTTTTAATAGGTGCCCTGACACTCCTACTAATGATTAAGTTGAGGTGTTTCATCCACACAGATCTCTCACAGGTACACCAAACCCAGCACATAAGCAAGGAAATCTCCACAGACAAACATTTGCAGTACGGCGGCTCATGCTGAAGTGCTCAGTCGCTGTGAATGTGTCTCTGTCAGAGGCGGCCATTTTGTGTGCAGTAATAGTGAAGTGGAAGTGTGTGGGTACAACAAACAGCCTGGCCACAAACTGCTATCTCCACTATCTGACACCACCAGGCTGCCAATGAAAGTACTGCTATACTCCACTATCTGACACCACCAGGCTTGCCAATGACCTTAGACATTTTTCCTTGCTTGTTTCCTGTTGATTGTACCATCGTCATTAACCTGAGCGATCTGGCCAAGAATGGCAGCAGTACAAAAACAGTTTCAGACCAACACATCACGGTCACGGAGTTGCGGGGTGAAGAACAAAGCGCACAAAGGTGCACTTATACAAAGTGACTTACGTTTAGAAAAAAACTGTACACGACCATACAAGGACCAAACACTCGCCGGCATGAAACATGAAACGTAAGACAAATCAATAACAAACACCAGTGAACCTAACCAGGGACCTTAAATAGCCCAGTGATTAACTAACCTATGTAACATTATATTAATAACAAGCACCCGTGAACCTAACCAGGGACCTTCAATAGCCCACTGATTAACTAACCTGCCCGGTTTTTTACACAGGAGTGCTCTCCCCTAACACCCTGTGACAGCACAGCTCGCCCATACGTGACAAGCACTCTCACACGGAGACAACAGCACGGCGCAAAGTGAAATAAATAAAAAAAATCACCAAAATAAAAAACAAAATAAAACCTCCTGTTGTTATGTAAAACATTTGCACAAATCAGGACCCCTAAAAACCTGATTTGACAAGGTTGGTGAGGAGGAACGCAAGCGGACTACACAAAGCCCTGACCTCAGACCCACCAAACACCTTTGGGATGAATTGCAAACAGCAATTGTGAGTCAGGCAGTCTCGCTCAACATCAGTGCCAGTCCTAATAAAACCACCATTTGCTGAATGGGCACGGATCTGATTGTGCAACACATAGAGGGAACGAGTAGTAGAGTATATAGGTACCCAAAAATAAGATCCACACTATATATCATTGTATATAAGGTCTCTATTGAAGAATAAAAAATAATTTGTTTTGTATAACCAATTTAAAGTGACCAAAATACTTATTTTTTCAAAACTTTACCTTGATTGAAAGGCAATTTCTTGTTTGAGTGTGCATTTGCATGTGTGTGGACTGTATTCTTGAGTGTGCATGTGTCACAGGTTTAATCATTGTCAAGATTTTATTAGTGCAGGCTTTGTGGGCCCAGAATTGACATTCATTTTGGCCTCGGTTTGTCAGGTGTTCCATGCACACAACGCAAAAATACAGTTAGAACCGTGCCCACAACCACCTGCCATTAAATAGCTATCTGCATAATGTGGGTTTGAAATGACCACCAATGCAAAGCATCAAATTAAACTAGAGACACTTTAGGTGATAACATTTCCAACATTGAATCTATACAATAGAATGAACGCTAGGCAAAAAATCTTAATAATAATAAAAAAAGTCATATTTAAATTTAAAAAATCACAATTTTGATAATAGACATCCCAGTTCTCAAGGGAACTCGAAACGAATATCCGGTTTGTTGATATAAACTTATAGGGTTCACCTACAGGAAATTCTCAATTTCCGATTAAATGAGATGTATTGTGCTTTATACCGTTGTGTGTGTGTGTGTGTGTGTGTGTGTGTGTGTGTGTAAGAGCTATTGACCGGACAACTCAGAATTTCACACATGAAACCCAAATAACTGCGAAAGGATTGCAAGATATGTTATATTGAGTCAGGTGCTATATATTCATCACAGCTTTAAGTAGCATTTATTGTCAAATAAACGGAATTCTGTTAATCAGTATTAGTATAACTGCCGACAATGCTTTCCTGAACCGTCAAGTGCAAACACACACTCATCATCCGTGTAACTCATAATTATCACTCGTCACATCGAACTAGGTATTGTTCATTCATTTGTACTCACTTTGTAACATTTCGGGGATGTTATGAAGGATAATCTGGTCCCAGTAGGTTGTATAGTGTGAGAGACATATTAATCGCATGTCTATAATAGTTTCTTCACGCTTAAGCAGCGAGCGGAGGAATGGGTGTGGGGAGATATGCAAGCCCCTTCAAACTGATTGGCTTTAAGCCTGGTCACTTCCCCACTTACCCACTTCACTTGTTACTTCACTTACACACTTCTTACCCATTTACCCAACCCTTCACTTGTTACTTCACTTACCCATGCAGATAATATTGTGACATGTTCACGTGCGTCTCAATAAATTCATGTGATTCATGCCGACTGACATTTCACAATGTGAATTCGGGAAGCATTGTTTAGATATTTGTTATTTTCGGATATATTTTATTTAACAGGACAGTGTGGAAATATGTTTTACTCCAAGGGCAGTGGGCTGGTTTCAAAACCACCCTACAGTGAATGAACTACTCGCAGTGCTTGTAGACATTAGGCCACAATCTCCGTATACATACGGCGGATATCCTATTAGATTTCATTGCGGAATTTGCGGCTGGCTTTCTTCCATGTTGTGCCCTAGGAAGTGGGAGAAATAAATAGAAGGCGTGTCTTCCGAAAGGTTTGTGGCTGATGCATCCACTTCCTCAAGGACCACATGCAGAGGGGTTTTACAGATGCATTAAGTCAGAAGTAAGTACACCTATAGGCTATTGCGGTGGGGTGAATAGAGTGGTTTTACAGATGCATTAAGTCAGAAGTGCACCTATTAGTATGGGGTGAATAGAGTGGTTTTACAGATGCATTAAGTCAGAAGTACACTTATTGGTGTGGGGTGAATAGAGTGGTTTTACAGATGCATTAAGTCAGAAGTACACTTATTGGGGTGGGATGAATAGAGGGGTTTTACAGATGCATTAAGTCAGAAGTACACCTATTAGTGTGGGGTGAATAGAGTGGTTTTACAGATGCATTAAGTCAGAAGTGCACCTATTAGTGTGGGGTGAATAGAGTGGTTTTACAGATGCATTAAGTCAGAAGTACACTTATTGGTGTGGGGTGAATAGAGTGGTTTTACAGATGCATTAAGTCAGAAGTGCACCTATTAGTGTGGGGTGAATAGAGTGGTTTTACAGATGCATTAAGTCAGAAGTGCACCTATTAGTGTGGGGTGAATAGAGTGGTTTTACAGATGCATTAAGTCAGAAGTACACTTATTGGTGTGGGGTGAATAGAGTGGTTTTACAGATGCATTAAGTCAGAAGTGCACCTATTAGTATGGGGTGAATAGAGTGGTTTTACAGATGCATTAAGTCAGAAGTACACTTATTGGTGTGGGGTGAATAGAGTGGTTTTACAGATGCATTAAGTCAGAAGTACACTTATTGGTGTGGGGTGAATAGAGTGGTTTTACAGATGCATTAAGTCAGAAGTACACCTATTAGTGTGGGGTGAATAGAGTGGTTTTACAGATGCATTAAGTCAGAAGTACACTTATTGGTGTGGGGTGAATAGAGTGGTTTTACAGATGCATTAAGTCAGAAGTACACCTATTAGTGTGGGGTGAATAGAGTGGTTTTACAGATGCATTAAGTCAGAAGTACACCTATTAGTATGGGGTGAATAGAGTGGTTTTACAGATGCATTAAGTCAGAAGTACACCTATTAGTATGGGGTGAATAGAGTGGTTTTACAGATGCATTAAGTCAGAAGTACACCTATTAGTATGGGGTGAATAGAGTGGTTTTACAGATGCATTAAGTCAGAAGTACACCTATTAGTGTGGGGTGAATAGAGAAGCGTTGAGAGCAGGTATTGCTTTCAGTCCAGGGGGATAGAGATTCCTAGAGTACTTCTATAGGCACCAGAGCAGTGTTTCCCAACCTTTTTTGAGCCACGGCACATTTTTTACATTTACAAAATCCTGGGGCACACCACCAACCAAAATGACACAAAATGACACTCTAACACAGTACATATTAGATTAGATGACCTTTATATTATTAACTGAAGGTATTATAATAGTTTTTAAATGTATTTATACTTAGTGGGAAACACTGCACTAGAGAACACATTTGGCCATGCATGGGTGTTTAGTTTTCAGACTTCAAATAAAGAGACAATGTATTAATTTTTGAATAGTTTATCGATATGGACGAACATACACTCAAATTAAAGCAGACGGTCAGCCCTCCAACCCTTAATGGATGTCCTCTGATAGTCACGTGTTCTTTCCGTCTGCCTGCCTCCGCTGCACATGTTAATCTGAAGGTGTGTATCCAAAATGTCTGCTAATCCAAACTCTCATGTAAAAAGGCAAATTATCCATTAGAAAACCTTTTTGCGATTACGTTAGCGCAGCTGAAATAGATAATTAACACCTCAGGCTGCAGTCAAAATATGCCATGCGGATTGGAGCATAAAATGAGCATGTGAATGTTGTATATATCACGGACATTAGAGGGATGCTGTGAGGCTATATCCCTCAGATGGGAAGAACTGGATTACGGTTTTTCTCAATGGCTTTGATACATTTATCGAGTTATCTGACGCATTTCAATTAGTGCAGGCCTCAAAACAAGTAGTGCAAACAGCACCTTTGTATTATGTGCAAAAGCCTGTAAATTGCTAAAATCCTTAGTTATCCTCTTAAAAGTAAATAATGATGTAATGAACATATCAGTGCCATTGTAATGACAAGTCAATGAGTCATTGTCGACAAACAAACTTGTCAAGAACTTAAAATGCTTAGCTATGATGTCAATTTCAGAGTACTCTGATGTGAACTGGCCCTGCGAGATATTGGACAGGATTCACGTGCACATTTTCACTGTTGGTTTGTCAACAACTTCCAGTGCCATGTCAATGCAAAAAAATGCCCTGTAATTAAAGCTGACAGTCGGCACCTGAACCTGTCATTATCATCATATCCTGTGAATGTGTAATGCTCACTTTAAAAACCAAACAATGAACAGGAAATAGTTGCTCATTTCATCCACACATTTCTGACAGATCACATGCCTTAATTGAGCTGACATACTTGAGAATGCTTGAGTACAAACGCAAGCATATTCCCATCAGGCAAGTGATGTCGATCTGTCCGGAACATTAAGAGATGCACTCTGGTTCTGTTTCAGGTGAGATCACACATATTGAGTGGATCGTATATACCTCTGCTTCATGCGTTCCCACAATCCATTCTGTCGTATTTATATTTGCCTTGTTTACCACGGGTGTATCACTCAGGACCCAGTGTGATTTCCTACGTGTTTCCGGTGCAACTCCTTCTGCACTGTGTTTATTTTGACCTCAAAAACTCAAAAGACGCTGCTTCAGGGAGAGGCTTGGGCTTGGGCTTACACTTCCTGTCCCTCAGTTCAAAGCCACTCAATACCACTTAAAGCAAACGGTTAGATTTCGGCTGTCAGAGATTGTGCAACACATGCACTGAAGGCAATAGGTACCATATAAACATGAGCCTGTCTAGACTAATGTCTAATAGGTACCATATAAACATGAGCCTGTCTAGACTAATGTCTAATAGTTACCATATAAACATGAACCTGTCTAGACTACTGTCTAAATACAATAGGTACCATATAAACATGAGCCTGTCTAGACTAATGTCTAAATACAATAGGTACCATATAAACATGAGCCTGTCTAGACTAATGTCTAATAGGTACCATATAAACATGAGCCTGTCTAGACTACTGTCTACAGTGCTACAATCTTCTAACATTTACAGACCTTCATTGGGACCTTCAATGCCAGGTCTGCGCCTTGATACAATCCTGTCCCGGAGGTCTACAGACAATTCCTTGGACTTCATGGCTTGGTTTGTGCTCTGACATGCACAGTCAACTGTGGGACCTGTGTATAGACAGGTGTGTCCAATCAACTAAACACAGGTGGACTCCAATCAGGTTGCAGAAACATCTCAAGGATGATTTCTTCACATCACAAAAACCTAAAAATTTAACTGTAGACCTTGTATATCCACTGTATCCATGTGATTTTCCTTCGTTTTTATATTTTATAGATTTGCAAAGAGTTTGTCACGTAATTATTATGGGGTTGAGTGTATATAATTTTAGGGGAAAAAATGAATTTAGTCCATTTTGCAATTAGAGTGAAACATAACAAAATGTGAAAAAGTGAAGCGCTGTGAATACTTTCCAGAAGAACTGTATCTCTATACAACCCTGATGGTATACTGTACATCTTTTAATCAGGGGTCCTTCAGGATCAAGGTTTCAAACAGACCCCAAAACATGTAAGTCTTATCAAACAGTAGCATGACAAATACTTCAAGGTAGAGGTTGAAACAATCCAACGTCACCACCGACACTTATTTACACTACATTCGAAAAATGTACGTTGGACAAACATGTTAGTTCTCTAAATTCACCTGTTTGTTCATTTAGTATATTTACTTCTCTGCAGTGAACATTTACATGGCATTGTGATTAAAGGTTAACAAAGAAATGCAGCCTGTGATTTAATTACATTTGTTGTTCCCTACTCACAGCTCCTTTAAAAAAATGATGTTTTTTATATCCCTTCCTCTCCTCCTCACTGGTTCTCCCTGACCTCGGCCTTGTCCTTGATGACAGAGGAGAAGCGGACCAGTTTTATCTCTTTGGCATCTTGTCCTCTAAGGTCGTCCCAGACATATTCAGGAGACAGCAGCTTGGTGGGCTTGTTCTTCCACAGGTACCAGTTCAGATGACTCTCCTCCTGCCACGCAGCCTCCACACCAACAGACTTATCCATCTAGAAGGAGAAAGGAGAAGACGGGGATGAGGAGGTAGAGAGGAAGAGGGAGGTAGACAGGAAGAGGAAGAGGAGGTGAGACAGAAGAAGACAGGGATAAGGAGGTAGGAAAGAAGAGGGAGGGAGACAGGAGATGAAGAGGGGAGGGTAACTGACTAACATGTCTGCCTGCCTGTATGCCCGCTCCCCTGTGCCCGCATTCTTACCTCCAGGTTCTCCCTGCCTGTATGCCCGCTCCCCTGTGCCCGCATTCTTACCTCCAGGTTCTCCCTGCCTGTATGCCCGCTCCCCTGTGCCCGCATTCTTACCTCCAGGTTCTCCCTGCCTGTATGCCCGCACCCCTGTGCCTCCATTCTTACCTCCAGGTTCTCCCTGCCTGTATGCCCGCTCCCCTGTGCCCGCATTCTTACCTCCAGGTTCTCCCTGCATGTCTTGGTCAGCCTGTGAACATCCTCCATCGCTCCCCCAAATATGTTGGCCTGGTAGTAGAAGTCTCCCTGATCTTGGGGGATGTAGGCTGTGGAGATCTCCCTCCGCTCATAGGTAAACTGGTTTCTGGGTAAATGATAGAACCTGCAGGATACAGGCACAAAAACAACATGTTTAAGGTTAAACCTTCTGCAAAGACAACCTAGGATAATAATTCAAAAAGCAAGCATATACTGTACAACAAAAACGATGAGATTAAAATGATTAACACCGGTAAAATACCAGTAAGTGTTCTCATAGTAAGTATTACCAGGGGTGTATAGCAGCCACCAGTTTCCCCAGAGCCTCAGGCCCCACACGGCCGTGGAACTTCATGTCTACGTCAAGACAGAAGATGTACTCCGCCCTCTGGTGGATGTATTCCTCAATTGCAGTCTGCACCCAAAATACAAGGTGTGTAGATGTTCAGTAGATGTGGAATAATTAACATATTAACTAGACCTGACAGTGTTCCAGTGTATGTTGGCAGTGTTGTCCTTTATTATGGCTCAACCTAAAGCATCAAGGCCGTAACTCAGTTCCCAATTTCCTTGTCAGTACGTTTGCACACGGAAGATTTTGATGCACGGATTTGCATTATGTGGTCCGAACTTTCACCACTGCCAGGTACCTGGTAACATCCTGTTTAAGACTTAACTCTGTTAACCTCACTCTCTGGTCTGCCAGTAACAGTGGTCCTGTGGCAAACATTCATACAATGTAAATATTCAGAGCCATGAAAACATTCAGAGCGATGTAAACATTTAGAGCACTGTAAACATTTAGAGCACTGTAAACATTTAGAGCACTGTAAACATTTAGAGCACTGTAAACATTTAGAGCACTGTAAACATTCAGAGCATTGTAAACATTTAGAGCACCGTAAACATTCAGAGCATTGTAAACATTCAGAGCGATGTAAACATTTAGAGCACTGTAAACATTTAGAGCACTGTAAACATTTAGAGCACTGTAAACATTTAGAGCACTGTAAACATTCAGAGCATTGTAAACATTTAGAGCACCGTAAACATTCAGAGCATTGTAAACATTCAGAGCGATGTAAACATTTAGAGCACTGTAAACATTCAGAGCATTGTAAACATTCAGAGCGATGTAAACATTTAGAGCACTGTAAACATTTAGAGCACTGTAAACATTCAGAGCATTGTAAACATTCAGAGCAATGTAAATATTCAGAGCAATTTAAACATTCAGAGAAATGTAAACATTCAGAGAAATGTAAACATTCAGAGAAATGTAAACATTCAGAGCAATGTAAACATTCAGAGCATTGTAAACATTCAGAGCAATGTAAATATTCAGGGCAATGTAAACATTCAGGGCAATGTAAACATTCAGAGCAATGTAAACATTCAGAGAAATGTAAACATTCAGAGCATTGCAAAACATTCAGAGCAATGTAAATATTCAGAGCAATGTAAACATTCAGAGCATTGTAAACATTCAGAGCATTGTAAACATTCAGAGCAATGTAAATATTCAGAGCAATGTAAACATTCAGGGCAATGTAAACATTCAGAGCATTGTAAACATTCAGAGCGATGTAAACATTCAGAGCAATGTAAACATTTAGAGCACTGTAAACATTCAGAGCATTGTAAACATTCAGAGCAATGTAAATATTCAGAGCAATTTAAACATTCAGAGAAATGTAAACATTCAGAGAAATGTAAACATTCAGAGAAATGTAAACATTCAGAGCAATGTAAACATTCAGAGCAATGTAAACATTCAGAGCATTGTAAACATTCAGAGCAATGTAAATATTCAGGGCAATGTAAACATTCAGGGCAATGTAAACATTCAGAGCAATGTAAACATTCAGAGAAATGTAAACATTCAGAGCATTGCAAAACATTCAGAGCAATGTAAATATTCAGAGCAATGTAAACATTCAGAGAAATGTAAACATTCAGAGCATTGTAAACATTCAGAGCATTGTAAACATTCAGAGCAATGTAAATATTCAGAGCAATGTAAACATTCAGGGCAATGTAAACATTCAGAGCAATGTAAACATTCAGAGAAATGTAAACATCCAGAGCATTGTAAACATTCAGAGCATTGTAAACATTCAGAGCAATGTAAATATTCAGAGCAATGTAAACATTCAGAGCAATGTAAACATTTAGAGCAATGTAAACATTCTGAGTAATGTAAACATTCTGAGTAATTTAAACATTTTGAGCGAGTTGTAGAGTTTGGTTTACAGGGAATGATTTCAGATTAGGAGAGTAACATTTGGATAGTAAAGACATCCTTGCTACAACCTTGACTGACATAAAATCACACTCATTCAGCCTTGTATTTATTGCCTGGATCCTTGTTAAGTTATAATCCATAACAAGCATCTGTAATTTGTTGTATCTGTACTTTAAATGTATAATGTTATAAAATGTCCTTTGTACCACTGCCATTACTACTGCTACGATAACATATGATAAACATTACTAATCAGGAAAACATGTCATAATAATCATTATAAAATGTGTGATATTGATAACAGCAAAGTGACCTGTATGAGTTCCATGCGGCGGAGGGATATCTCCTGCCAGCGGTCAAACTTGGGCACCTTGTTGACGGTGAGTTGTCTGCCGACACCCAGAGTCACATTAGGCACATCACCGGGCAGATCAGTGAACACAAAGTAGGACACATTTAGCCCCACCTGGAAGCACACGCAATTCACTTTAATGGAATGGATTTCTGTTTGAATTCAAAGACAGGAATAACTCAAAAATAGATTTTTTTAATATTTACATATTTTCCTTGGAAAATTTGGACGCATTTGCTCACTTATACAGGCAGAAGGACCATAATCTTCAATAATGAATCCTTCCTCTTTATAAATACAAGCAGTAATTTAATTAACACTCTAGACCAGCGGTTCCCAACCCGGGGTTTTAGGACCTCTTGGGGTACTTGGCTTCTCTCATAACACAAGATGGTTACTATTAAAATGAGGGTTACTCGGAGCAGAGCACAATTCTGTTTATGGTAGAGTAACCAAAAAAAAGGTTGGGAACCACTGACCAGGGAATTCATCACAATAACTTGAACCTGGACATCTGCAATCTGCTCACACATCTGGATATTGCTCCTCTGCACTATTCAGATTCATATTATACATTAAATATTTACCCAGGATATGTGCCAAATAGGCAGGGTCTCTTGACTTTTCGTGCTGTGTGTTTTGCTCTGTTGGGACTGTTTTGGGTATGTCATATAATGTGTGTTCTAAGGCCGGTTTCACACTGGAAGCGTCTCGCGAGCGTGTCAGGCGCGTGGCGTGTCCGTTTTGATTTCGGCTTCCATGTTATCAGGTTAGAGCTTACATACTGCGTGAGACGCGCGCCTGCTAGAAATAGAACAGACGCCTATTTTTCACGCGAGACGCGAGCTATTGGAAGCATCTCCAGGCAAAATTGAATAGGAAAATATGTTTATATGTCATTTAGACACGAATGCATATTAATAAATTACATCTTGATGTTTAAAAGTCTCTAGGTTTTGACATCAATGTAGAAATGTAATAAAAAATGTCAGAGAAAAGATTTCAAATATTTTACCTGTCATACAGAACGAAATATTCTGTAACATATTTTGCAGTCAATACTGCCGACGTTGTTTTGCTTTAATCAAATCAGTAGGCTATATATTTATGTTTTAATTTTCCATAGTAACATATGTATACATGTAGCCTATATGTAAAGGGTAGGATAGGCTCCAAAAACAACGTAAACACTTTTCAGAGTTTGAATCTTTCGGCGCTATGCCCAGGAGCAGCGCCGCGTCAGACACGCTTCTGGTGTGTAGGACACAGAAAAATACACGTAGCAGCCACGCTTCTGAGACGCAACAGAAACGCCACGCTCGCGAGACGCTTCCAGTGTGTAACCGGCCTAACACTGCAGCTAGTGGTCAGAAAAATATCTGCGTGGTGCGAACAGGCTTGGTAAATAGACCGGATTCTGATTCTCAAGAGCAGTTCTGGATTCTCACCATGAAGTGTTTCTCAGCTGATTCTAGGAAGTCACGTAGAAAACGATTGTATCTGCAACGAAATATAGTGATTAGAGTTGGGTACAGGACTCAGGACTCAGGTACCAAACAAATTATGTCTGTATTAAGAATAGTACCGACTTGCGTAAAATCAATCTGTGCCAAATTTTGGTACCTGAGAGTGCATCTGAGTAGAGAGAGAGAGCGAAAAAGTGAGAGAGCGAGGCTACCTCACCCCTGCATTGTTCAATGTTCACCACCAGCCAGCAGATGGGGCACCGAAAGTGGTCCAAAGTGTGCTTACAACAAAACTAGACGTAGATGCCACTCGCTGTAATAATTGTAATGCGAAATATATATATATATAATATTTTTTATCCTGGCCTTTGATCACTCTTTGAATATTGTTTTAAATGTTCAATTATGAAATAAATGTTTATTTTAATTACAAAAGTTAAAAAAAAGTACTGAATTAAGGTACCGGACCGAATCAAATGCGAACGCCACCCAAACCAAATGAAGATAGAGATCTTTAGGAGATGACTGCCTAAAGTTAACACAGTACACTTACTGAACTGGCAGGACCGGAAGAAAGTACAGAACTTCCTTTCAGTCTAAATTAGAAACTTGCCATACCTGTTGAATACTACACTTCTGCCGAGTATGTGGTGTAACCATTGTATCTGTTGATGTTTCTTGACTGTACGTGAAACAAACGAAGGTGCTCTGTGACTTACTTTCCCACAGCAAAAACAGTGGTGGCAATGGTGAGTTTGTAGGAGCTGAAGGCCTCGTCTATGAGCTGGGGGTCAAAGGTCCCCTCCCAGACAATAGGAGCCAACCATGGGGTTACAGTCAAGACGTCAGTCCTCCTGAATAATAATAATAATTAAAACAATTAGATCCCCTCCCAGACAATAGGAGCCAACCATGGGGTTACAGTCAGGATATCTGTCCTCCTGAATAATAATTATTAAAACAATTAGATCCCCTCCCAGACAATAGGAGCCAACCATGGGGTTACAGTCTGGACATCTGTCCTCCTGAATAATAATAATTAAAACAATTAGATCCCCTCCCAGACAATAGGAGCTAAACATCGGGTTACAGTCAGGATATCTGTCCTCCAGAATAATAATTATTCTGATAATATATATAATAATAGTATTAATGTATCTTTTTACTCTGTCAACATAATCAGCATGGTTATTGGCAGGATGTCCAGTCATTAGTGGTAACTCCATTAAGAGGAATTCTTAAGGATCTTTTAATGCATTTTGTGAATGTACTTTATAGAAAGTGTTGGAAAAGGTAATGTAATTTGAAGAAAATAATAGAATAAAGCTTAATTGTGATTCTGGTTTGCATTTATTGTCACTTACACTGGTTCCATAAGCATGGCCTGCTTGGTCTGCAATCTGAAAAAAATTCAAAATGGATTTATTTCTTGCATGAAGGGACTTCCTGTTGATTAAGACACTGATTCTATATAAAGAGCAGTAGAGAACAGGTTCCACAGATGTCTATGTGAAGTTATACATCCTCACTCACCTTTGATTCAAGACAACCTGATGATGTACCTGGTGCCATGTTAACTGCTTGATATGTTCTGTCGGACCCTCACTAACAGACAGACAGACAGACAGACAGACAAAATGTCAATATGCAACACAGAAAATAATTCTATATACTACATTTGACTTCAGTCTATCAAACCACATTTTGCACAATTGATAAACTCCTGTTTTTGCAAAAACACAGGGTCATTCTCCACTCCAATGTATTTATAACAAATAAATACCACCAACATAACACCACTGAAGTTTTACATTGATCGATTACATTGAGAGGCAAAATGTTTTTGTGATTGTTGGGAAATGTGTCTGGTAAAGCTATTAATTTGTTCTGGTCATTGTTATTTCTGTAACATTAAGACTAATCCTAACCCTGCACCCTGAGAGCTGCTTCTGCAGACACTGATTAAACCAAGTGCAAGACTAAGGTGTCACGACTCCCTCGAAAGCAGCTTTACCCCGATCTATGGGCGGGCTTCGGCGTTGGTTATCACCGGCTTTCTAAGCGGCCACCACCCACTCATCATCACATTGTCTTGTCCGTTGCACACACACGGTGCCCATTCCCTCATTAGTATCGCATGTAGGCTTCCTGTGTTTGGTCATGTCTTTGTGTGGTATTGTTTTACATTACGTGTTGTATGAGGTAGCTACTGTGTCTCTGCGTGAGACGTGTGTCTAGGTTTATAAGCGCTCCGTTCTTGTCTATGGTAGTGAGTCATTTCTCATTGCTCTCATACTGCTGTATCATATTTCATATAGCTTTTATAAAAAAACGTGTTATTTTCCAGAAGAAAAAAAATATTTTTCAACCATATCAAACTACCTCATCACCATAACGACAGTGGGATTATAACTAAATTGGACACGGACTACAGTGAGGATTACGATGCAAAAGGACCGCCAAACATGCTCTTACCTGATAGACATGGATGAATATCGTAAGAAGACAATCCTTTGATCAGAGGAGAAGTAGAAAAACAGGTTAACAACAACCCAACAAACAACAACTTCAATAACAACAAGTACGTTATGTAGGAGCGGTCCTTAGGTCAGCTGGTTTCCTGCACGGGTTCGGGTAGGATGAAGCGGGTATCGTGTAGCAAGTTAGAGGAATGCAGCAACACTCGACCGATCGCCCTTGTTAAACTCCACTCATATTGAACAACATTGCATGGTACCAGAAGTGAAAACACACAAGATGACATAATGGAAGCGATTAAGCCGCAGTCTTTTCTCCAATCTTGATGAAAACTGGAATCTTGATGAAAACTGGCAATGTATCAAACAACCGTTTTTTTCTACCTCACAAAGATAGGCGGCGCTGACATCCAAGGAGGCCCGCTATACAGGACAGGCTATAGAGGAGTTGTTGACGTTATGCAAACAAAATGACATGTTTAGTGACAGTTTTACTAGCAGAGAGTCCAAACACCAACACTATACATGTATGCAGATCCCAAGGTACAAGGAAGTCTGTAGTTCAAATAGATTTACACATAGAATAGTTGGAATGGAAATAAAATGACAGTTTCAAAGACATTCCATTGGTAAGATAAGGTTACAGTTACAGATAAGGTCTCAATTTAAGTATGCAGGTTGGTCTTTGGTTTATGTGTTTTGCATGTGTATGTGTGGTTGCCAAGGGTTACGTGAGTGTATGGCAAGTTGGGGACAGTTAATACATTCAGCTTATCTCGTGTGTCGGACTCCATTTATATGAAATGACATTACAGTGACATTCAATGGAAAAAAACATATAGACAACTGTTCTTAGAATGTACCTACCAGCAAAGAACCCCTCCTCCAGCCATTGCTAAACATAACAGGTAATATGTCTGTTCTGGGGAAATAAATGGGAAAAGAAAGAAATATGGCATTCAGACATTATTAATATCACAAAATTGTGAGTGAGGAAGAGATGAAAAACCTGTGATTTTAAGGTTTCGGCTGGTGAAAATGTAGTTTGTCTATGTTAATATTAGCCAACTCATAGAAAATGTGATTTAGTAACTTGTATGGATTCAGCAAATTAACAAGCCCACCACTTATTGGATATTCACCACTGGCTGTAATGGGTTGTATTATAGTAAGCCTACCACCTATTGGTTATTCACCAGTGGCTGTTATGGGTGGTATTATAGTAAGCCTACCACCTATTGGATATTCTCCAGTCTGCTGTTATGGGTGGTATTATAGTAAGCCTACCACCTATTGGTTATTCACCAGTGGCTGTTATGGGTGGTATTATAGTAAGCCTACAACCTATTGGATATTATACAGTATCTGTTATGGGTGGTATTATAGTAAGCCTACCACCTATTGGTTATTCACCAGTGGCTGTTATGGGTGGTATTATAGTAAGCCTACAACCTATTGGATATTATACAGTATCTGTTATGGGTGGTATTATAGTAAGCCTACCACCTATTGGTTATTCACCAGTGTCTGTTAAGGGTGGTATTACAGTATGCCTACCACCTATTGGATATTCACCAGTGTCTGTTATGGGTGGTATTATAGTAAGCCTACCACCTATTGGATATTCACCAGTGTCTGTTATGGGTGGTATTATAGTAAGCCTACCACCTATTGTATATTCACCAGTGTCTGTTATGGGTGGTATTATAGTAAGCCTACCACCTATTGGATATTCTCCAGTGGCTGTTATGGGTGGTATTATAGTAAGCCTACCACTTATTGGATATTCACCAGTGTCTGTTAAGGGTGGTATTGCAGTATGCCTACCACCTATTGGATATTCACCAGTGGCTGTTATGGGTGGTATTATAGTAAGCCTACCACCTATTGGATATTCACCAGGCTGTTATGGATGGTATTATAGTAAGCCTACCATCTATTGGATATTCACCAGTGTCTGTTATGGGTGGTATTACAGTAAGCCTACCACCTATTGGATATTCACCAGTGTCTGTTATGGGTGGTATTATAGTAAGCCTACCACCTATTGGATATTCACCAGTGGCTGTTATGGGTGGTATTATAGTAAGCCTACCACCTATTGGATATTCACCAGTGTCTGTTATGGGTGGTATTATAGTAAGCCTACCACCTATTGGATATTCACCAGTGGCTGTTATGGGTGGTATTACAGTAAGCCTACCACCTATTGGATATTCTCCAGTGGCTGTTATGGGTGGTTTTACAGTAAGCCTACCACCTATTGGATATTCAGGAGGACAAGCTTGAACAGGAACAAAGAAATTACAAATAACAACAATCAACAACCATTGCGCTCCAACAGAGCTGAACTGTCACAGAGTCAGGAGGAGAGGAGCCAAGTGCAGAACGCAATCCCTAGTTCTTGTATTTGAACAGGTTTTAGACAATAAGCAATGTCCTCCCCAAAATAAGACAATCCTACTTTGAAGGCAAAACACAAGTACAAGCTGTCTAAGCGGACACAAAATGAATACACACCTTAAAAAAGGGCTCTCAATAGTACACGCAACACATTATATATACCAATAACCCAAAAAGACTCTGGGAAACTAGAGTGTATAAATAGACAGTAATAATGAGGAAATGAGAACCAGGTGTGTATGTTTAACAAGACAGGACCAGACAAAACATATTGAATGAGGAATGATGGAACGGATGGCAATAAGGCCGGTGACGAGGACCGACGAAATCTGCCCAAAAATGTTGATGCGGCAGCTTCGGAGGTAGTCGTGACAAGAGCTCTCAAGTAGAACAGGTCTAAGTTATAAAATCATTTACACATCACATAAATCACAAAGACACACATAGATAAACAATGTGAAAATGAGATTATGTGGATTATGTTTTTGCATATTGTTGCAAGTTTTTGCATTTGGTTACTCCGTAGTCTTTTCAATGTGGAGGGCATATTTGCATATTTTAGCACATTGCATGCTAGTTGTGTTACCCATACGACCAACCATGACACAAAATGACACGACTAGTCTTTTGATACTGGAGGCTGGAACTGTGTTCTTTAATTGTAATGTATTTTGAGATGTGTCACCCATATGACTAAACATGGCACAAAATGACACTCCTTGTCTTACCAAAGTGGGGGGTTGGGCTTTGATATTTCTTAGATCATTGCGTGCTGAGGTGTTGCCCTTATTACAGTGATCCTTAGGTTAATGTCTGAAACTGTAAACCCATTTTAAGATATATATATATATATATATATATATAACGATTCCTGGTAGAGGAGGGCATCTATGCCTTATGTTTTAATTGAGGATAGATCAACGGATTTTTGTCTCTCAGAGTGGGATATTTTATTATCTCGCCCTGGTTTATTTTCTATTATAAGGCCCTTCATCATTATAATAGTTTAATACAAGTTTTGAAATAATTTGGGATCAACTTGTAATCAGTCCATGAACTTGGGATCAGCCCCTCTCTTTGCAACTGGACTCTAGACTTTCTGAGCAACAGTCTCGCAGGTTTAACAACCTCACCTCCCCCACCCTGACCCAGAACACCGGTGTTCCACAGGGCTGTGTGCCCAGCCCACTTTTGTACCCACAGCTGTGTACATCTACACAGCTCCAATACCATCGTCAAGTTTGCTGATGATACCACAGTAGTTGTTCTTATAAGGGACATTGACGAGGCAGCTTACAGAGAGGAGATCAAGCACCTTGTGGCTTGGTGTGAAGATAACAACCTGGCCATCAATGCAAAGAAAACAAAATAACTGATTGTGGATTACAGGAAGACATTAGTGGTAAACATTCCCCATAAGGAACATGCTATATGGCATACTTGGTGCCATTGATACAACTGGTAAGACAAATTGAAATGAAGGGCCGATACCCACCTCCACGTCGGCACAGGCAAACGCTGACTCTGACGCAAAGGATTTTCAGTGTACTAATCCCAGGATATGGGGCGTATTCATTGAATGAGGAGATAACTGCCCTATCCTCTGTGCAAAGAACCCCTCCTCCAGCCATTGCTAAACATGACATAATGGAATGAGTTACCGGGAAATCCTCGCAATCAAATGTCTGTTTGATAAATAAAGGACTGTTTTTTTCTATGTCTCTAGTTCAAACATAGGGTGGATTGAGGTGGTAATCTCTAAATCATAATATGGTTGAATAGTAGACGTTGACTGTTCAATGGCTCTTTGTTAAAGATTAACTGATTGGAACAATGGGAGTTGGGCCATATTAATATATTTTTAGGTATGACAGGAAAGAAACCCTACCCTGATGTACTAATAAACAACTGTAATAAACTGTTAGCGTGTAAACTTGGAACACTTCTACGTTCTTACTTTTAAGTCTGAATTCAGTGTCGGCTGTTATTCCAGTGTTTGGAACATTGAAGTGTAGAGGAATAGAATTTCCATCACAAAATTAATATTTTGCTAATTAAATTAAACCGTAAAACATATTTTATAACTTATAAGTAGCAAATTGTTTAAACCCTAACCCCAAAAATTGCTTTTTTTGCCTAATGACATACTTCAAATATGAAATGCTACTTATATGATATCATATTTATGTGCAACATCAGACTAATCAGCATTATATCATCAGATAGATTCTATGTCATCAATTTAACAGTTGGAATATAACGCTAAAGTGAAGATCCGGCTTTAATTCTTTGAATAGTTTTTACAGAACTATGGGTGGCACGCTATTTAGTAGGTGTAGTGCAGGAAAGCCATATGCAGAGCCAGGTAATCTGTTCAGAAACAGGTTTATTTTCAACAACATAAAACAAACCGTGAATGGCAAAAAACACTAACTTGTTAGAAATAAAATTGCGCATAAACAGGACAAACAACAGCAATACTCTATAAACTTACACTCACCTCTATCTTATTTGTGACTTGGAATAATAACCAACACTGTGCACCCAGATCCAGTGACTTAAATACACACATAATCACCAAATCCCATTCAGCCGTGACACTTTAATTAAACCAAATGTCAAACAGCTGCGACAGAAATACCAGTGTTCAGAAATAAACAAATAAGCACCAACACCCTGCTAGCCCATTAGATGTCCCTGGTGGACTAGGAATTGTAACAATGGTTCTTTATTTTCAAAATAAACTCAATCAATTTCATTAGCCTATATACTCTATTCAGGAGATTATCAAACAGTACCTAAAAAAATATCTTCCATTAGTATACAGTAAACTAACAATAAAATCATGGTGCATCTCTAACTAGCATCAACTTGCTAAACTCAAAATAATGCAATACTACTTAAAGGTAACCAAATGTTTCTTCTACAAGCAGCATTATTGAAAGTTGCATTAAATACACAATTAACTCATCAAAAGGACTAAGTGTAACGCTCCCTGCTAGCGGGAGTCACAGGTGATTGTGGTAGGTTTTGTCTTGTTCTATGATGCCCTCTCTTATTTTTATTAAGTCCTGCACACCTTTATTTGGTCTTCCATTCCTGCCTTCCCTCAGTCCATCAGTTCTATCATGCTCACCTGTGTTTCCCCTCACCTGTGTCCTGTTCCCTTGTTGACTTGTGTATTTAGTTTGGTCCTTTTGTCCCAGCCTTTGTTGGCCATTGTTCTATGTAAAGCTTGGGGTTCTTGTGTAAGCTGTGTTGCTTTTGTTTGAAAATAGAAATGCTCATTTTGCAACTACCTCTGCGTGTCCTGACTGAACCCTGGAATGATTACACTAAGCCTGTTTGGTATTTTTAAATCTCTGGTCCCAAGGTCTTCTCTTAGAAAAAAACTCATAAGCAGCACATTCAACTAGAGTTTATCAAGATGTTTGAAAGGCCGGACCATGTCAAATCAATCAATATACATGACTCTTTTTTGTCTTCCTTAATATAAAATGATATCATATTTTAGTCGAATAGCTGACAAAAAACGCATTTTAGCAGACTATGTCATCCATTCATCAATTGGGTTTTAAAATCACTAATTACATTTATTATGGGTCTACCAGTAAGAAAAACTATTATTAAAGTATCCCTAACTCACACGCAAGGTTCACCCTTCAACCGTTCATCCTTGGCCAACCCTCCTTAAGTTTATGTTGACTTCAAAAACTCGAAGAACGCTGGCAGGGAGCTTTGTGTAAAGCTTACATTTTCACTTAAGTTAAATGACAAATTAAATTCCACATGGAAACAGTTATATGTCTATGGTCAAAGATTATTTAATGCATGCACTCCCTAAAAGCGTGTCAAGCCGGTCAAACCTACTGTCTAAATACAATGGGCATCATAAAAACAAGAAGCTGTCAAGGCAACTATTTTTTATACAATAGGGAACATAAAACAGGACCCTTCCAGTTATGTCACATGACACAAAAAATCAAAGATCATATAACATATTAGGCAATATCATTCCAGAGTGCCAACAATTGCAAACAGCAGAGGAAGAAGAGGAGGAAACGCAAGACTAATCCTACATATACTAGTCATACGCGCACTATGAATCACGCATTCATTAACACTAGTTAACACTGTTAGGACTGAACACGGATCAACATCGGAGATGCTTACCGGTAATCCCATTGAAGGAAACAGTGGTGCAATGCACCCACTCATTCAATCAATAATGTAACTTCTTCTCACTTATGCCATGCCCATTTTGCACAGTGGACCTCTCTCATCTGTACATTATTGAATCACTCTATTTGCTCAGGTATTCTCTGTTGCTCTTTCCCCCATAACCTCAGTCATATAACTATGCACTCAAAGTACCTACTTGCTAGACACACTTTTGTATCTTTCTACATCCTGTATATAGATACTCATTGTATTTTTTATATATTTGCTATTGCCTCATCAATTCTGCTTAACGGAATTACATGAACCTCATCCTGTATTACTTGACCCTGTATTGCCTTATTGTGTCCCATTGTAATTTGCACTCTTGTGTTCTGTGTATTAATTCTGTAACTGTATGTTGTCCTGCACGTTTTTTCAGCTTATCTTGTTCAGGTCGCCGTTGCAAAAGAGAATTTGTTCTGCTGACCAGAAGCACCCCATATATACCACTGCTGACCTGGAGCACCCCATATATACCACTGCTGACCGGGAGCACCCCATATTTACCACTGCTGACCGGGAGCACCCCATATTTACCACTGCTGACCGGGAGCACCCCATATTTACCACTGCTGACCGGGAGCACCCCATATATACCACTGCTGACCGGGAGCACCCCATATTTACCACTGCTGACCAGAAGCACCCCATATATACCACTGCTGACCGGGAGCACCCCATATTTACCACTGCTGACCGGGAGCACCCCATATTTACCACTGCTGACCGGGAGCACCCCATATATACCACTGCTGACCGGGAGCACCCCATATTTACCACTGCTGACCGGGAGCACCCCATATTTACCACTGCTGACCGGAAGCACCCCATATATACCACTGCTGACCGGGAGCACCCCATATTTACCACTGCTGACCGGGAGCACCCCATATTTACCACTGCTGACCGGGAGCACCCCATATATACCACTGCTGACTGGGAGCACCCCATATTTACCACTGCTGACCGGGAGCACCCCATATTTACCACTGCTGACCAGAAGCACCCCATATATACCACTGCTGACCGGGAGCACCCCATATTTACCACTGCTGACCGGGAGCACCCCATATTTACCACTGCTGACCGGGAGCACCCCATATATACCACTGCTGACTGGGAGCACCCCATATTTACCACTGCTGACAGGGAGCACCCCATATTTACCACTGCTGACCGGAAGCACACCATATTTACCACTGCTGACCGGGAGCACCCCATATTTACCACTGCTGACCGGGAGCACCCCATATATACCACTGCTGACCGGAAGCACACCATATTTACCACTGCTGACCGGGAGCACCCCATATATACCACTGCTGACAGGGAGCACCCCATATTTACCACTGCTGACAGGGAGCACCCCATATTTACCACTGCTGACCGGGAGCACCCCATATATACCACTGCTGACCGGAAGCACACCATATTTACCACTGCTGACCGGGAGCACCCCATATATACCACTGCTGACCGGGAGCACCCCATATTTACCACTGCTGACCGGGAGCACCCCATATTTACCACTGCTGACCGGGAGCACCCCATATATACCACTGCTGACAGGGAGCACCCCATATTTACCACTGCTGACCGGGAGCACCCCATATATACCACTGCTGACCGGGAGCACCCCATATATACCACTGCTGACAGGGAGCACCCCATATATACCACTGCTGACAGGGAGCACCCCATATTTACCACTGCTGACAGGGAGCACCCCATATATACCACTGCTGACAGGGAGCACCCCATATTTACCACTGCTGACCGGGAGCACCCCATATTTACCACTGCTGACAGGGAGCACCCCATATATACCACTGCTGACAGGGAGCACCCCATATTTACCACTGCTGACCGGGAGCACCCCATATATACCACTGCTGACCGGGAGCACCCCATATTTACCACTGCTGACCGGGAGCACCCCATATATACCACTGCTGACCGGGAGCACCCCATATTTACCACTGCTGACCGGGAGCACCCCATATATACCACTGCTGACCGGGAGCACCCCATATTTACCACTGCTGACCGGGAGCACCCCATATTTACCACTGCTCAAGTCCACCAGGGACCTTTAGTGGGCTAGGAGGGTGTTGGAGCACGTTTGTTTTATTCTGCACACTGGTATTTCTGTCGCAGCTGTTAAGCATTTGGGTTAATTCCGTTGTCATGGCTGTATGGGATTTGGTGATTATGTGTGTATTCAAGTCACTGGATATGGGTGCACAGTGTTGGTTATTATTTCCAAGTCACGAGAAAGATAGAGGTGAGTGTTAGTTAACATACGTATTGCGGTTGTTTGAATATGTTTTATAAGTCGCTATATGCAATATCATTTTAAAATAGTTTTTTTCCGCTGTTCACGGTTTGTTTTGTGTTGTTGAAAATTAACCTGTTTCTGAACGGATTACCAGGCTTTGCATATGGCTTTCCTGCACTACACCTACTAAGCGACGTGACAATCAGTGAGTTCAAATTGACATGACAGTGCAGTTATCAATTCTGTACGACTATGACCCAAATCTATGACCCAAATTATGATCCAAATCTATGACCCAAATCTATGACCAAATTACGACCCAAATCTATGACCCAGTCCGCAATGCTTATCTTCTGAAGGCACCCTCTGTCTTCTTTCAGATAAATGCAAGCACCAAGATAATGGAATGTATAAAAAAATTAACCCCAACATTTTGATATTCGTATATAATTTTTATTTTACCAGGTAGGCCGATTGAGAACAAATTCTCATTTACAACGGCGACCTGGCCAGGATAAGGCGAGAAAGTGTGCAAGACAACATACAGTTACATAAGTACACATAAAACACGAGTGCAAAGATTACAAATTTAAGCACAATAAGACACAATAAGGCAATACAGGGTCAAGTAAAACAGGATGAGGTATATGTGGTTCTGTTGAGCAGCATAGATAAGGGACTAGCGAATAAATATTAAATATAGAAATACGATGGGTATCATTTTACTGGATATTCAAAGAATACAGTGCGTCTAGCAGGTAGGTCGTTTGCATGGATTATATGACCGTGATTATGGGAAAGAGCATTTGAGCAATATCTGAGCAAGTAAGAGTAATAAGAGTTCGTAATATATCCTCCTCATTTGCATTACTGCATTTCTTTGTTCTGTACTTGTTCAATGACAATAAAATCGAATCTGAGCTAAATTATTTTGGGCGGCTGTGAGTTTCTAACAGATTTATTGTATTTGTAAGCAGCACTGACCTTGAAGAGAGACAAAAGTCTCAGAAAACTCCACACACAAAAAGGTTTTATGCGATAGAAAAATACCCATAGCAAAATTAAACCATAGTATTGCTTTTTACTACAGCTCACTAACACAACTATTAAACATTTATAAATACTTTAAACGTGTGCCAAAAACCATGGTAATACAGAAATACCGCTCACGGAGCTGACTACAAAATACTTTAAAACTGAAACACAATAAAATGTTTAATCTAAATTCACGTAAATCAATAACACATTTTTATTGACTAACCTAAGGACATCTACATTTATAATTGAATGGATACTCACTTAGTAACATTTTGAATGATATCCTAACAATCTGCTGGCCCCAGTGTACGAGTTCAGGTGCCTCTAGGTAACTGATAAACACCTGTTACTGTCTATATCAGTTATATTGTGGAAGAGGGTGTGTCCTATTAAAAACAGGGATTGGCTGTTATTGGCTAAGTATGATTATATGCTAAAGCATGGTGACAGTATAGGATAAGACAAGCTACTAACAAGCAATGTCTGGATATAGACAAAGATAATGAAACTGGCCCTGATCTTTTGTTATAGAAACTAATGCTACCCATATTGCAGAAGAAAACAGAAGTGTTTGACCCTAATCCCGTGCCATTTTTCAAAATTGCACCAGAAAAACGTGCACACTGAGAAGTATTTACTTCCATATCAATCCTGTCAATAACAACTCTAGTTCTCCGCTTCACTTTTCCACAGTGAACATCTACGGTACCTATAAAAAGTCCATCACCAGTCAGTACAGTAGGTGTTAGTCCGTTGGGAAAACTCTTCTAGATTATTCATAACAAAACTGTTAAAGCTCTACGACATTCCTTTGGGAGTGTCCCTCAATTCCTACAGTTTCACTGAGCACTGCTACCTTAGCCTCAGGATTTACGCTGATATTATATTGTGCCAGGGACGTAGGGAACTAGGGTGTCTAATGTTTCCTTGTGTCTTGTTTACAGTACGGAGAACATGTGCTCGTTAACCTCAGCTTGGGACCTACTGGCCATAGCAGGCCAAGCTGCTTCCAATCTGCCTAACCCTTACCACACCCGATTATCCTGGACTATTTTACATGACCATCTGCATAAATATATGCATTTCATAACCCATCACAGCCAGAAGAGGACTGGCCACCACTCAGAGCCTGGTTCTTCTCTAGATTTTTTCCTAAATTCGACTCATCTGGGAGTTCTTCCTACCCGCTGTATATCAACTTAATGCAACGCTTTATCGGGTGTTTGTAAAAGCACTTCCTGACAACTGTTGTTGTAAAAAGGGCTTTCTAAAATAAATGTGATTGATTGACTGACTGATATTATACCACAATTCCCAGATTTGTTACAGGTCATGTATCTGACTAGGCCTGAGCTTACTCCTCAACATAAGATATCCTCAACATTAGCTTTCCCAACATGAGCTCTGCTCACATATAAAATCCACATTCAATAGGGTTGGAGTTAACTCTAGTTTAACTCTACGGTTAAATGAAAATCTCTATTTTTAAAGGTGACATGGTGGCATAATTATATCTTGCAACACATCCGTGGTTCTGCAGACGTATGAGGGTTGGAATGAAGATGACATGTTAAATGTGTCCAATCTGTCACAGGCCGGCTGATGACCTGTGGCAAGAATGAGGGGGCGCAGACAACATGTATAGGCCAATTAACAAGAGTGTCTTTATTATAAATCCAACCATCTACTTTAACCAAAGAAAAGGAAGTGATTGTGTGTGAATGTCATAATGTATGGTGCCTGTGAAATGCATGGCTGTGTGGATATTGGGTGTGTACATGACTCGGATGAGAAACTAAGGCATAAGTATAAAGGCACAAACAAAACAGGATCATACCTGGAGGAGCAGAGAGAGAGAGAAAGGTTAATGGAGCCGTGTTAAATAACCTGAGCCCAGGTGGCTCCAATCACAAACGACCCTCCCCCGCCTGCAGAAGGAACCGCCCCTGCCAGGCAGAGGAGGGGCCGTGACACCCCCCTCCTTAAAATGAGGGTTCTGGCCTCAGCCCAAAATTCTCCCAACATGTTTACAACAACCCAAAATTCCCCCAAAAAGAAAAAGGATACCAGTCTCAGCTCCTAGCAGTCGCCCCATGTCCCCCGGCTGACTGTCCGCCCCTCAAACTCAGCAGCCCTGGTACCTGGGGAGCAATTTAAGAGAAAGAGGCGCAGACAACCAGCAAGGACCAACAGAGAGACCATACGAACTAGGGTAAAGGAGCACGGGACAGGGCATCAGCAATGATATTATCCTTACCGCTAATGTGTTTAATATCAAGGTTGAATGGTTGCAAGAACAAAGCCCAACGCATAAGGCGCTGGTTGGGATTTTGCAAGGATTTGAGAAAAATTAGCGGGTTGTGGTAAGTGAACCGTTAAAGGGGTCAAACCAGAACCAACATAAACTTCGAAGTGCTGTAGAGCCCAGATGAGTCCTAGAGCCTCCTTTTCAATGACCGAATAGTTTTGCTGATACTTGTTAAATTTCCGAGAGAAGAAACTGACCGGACACTCAACATTGTCCTCATTTTCCTGAAGAAGCACAGCCCCAGCACCAACCTGACTGGCGTCTACCTCTTCTCCCCCTCCACAAAGTTAAGGTCACAAGATTCAGCGACTGGAGCCGCAATCAAGGACGACCTCACTGCTGGAGTGCATTCACCTTTGCCTAGATCACGGGAATGATAACGCTTTAACAGGCACAATTTAGAGGACTTCCTATGACCAGGGGTTTCAATGAGATCGTTCAAATCTGACACTTTCCGCAACACAGTAAAAGGACCACAGTATTTTGCCTGAAAGGGTGAACTTACAAGCGGCAAAAGAGCGAGTACCCGATCACCGGGACTAAACTCACGTAACTCAGCCTGTCTGTCATATCTCTGTTTCATTTTCTTTTGACAACACTCTAGTTTTCCTTTTGCCAATTCACCAGCCCTGTACAACTTCAACCTAAAACCATTCACATAGTCAATAAGGCTCCTAGGTGGTTCCTCAGGTAAACAACCATCCTGCAGCACTGCTAAAGGCCCACGCACTTTATGACCAAACACTAAATCATTAGGGCTAAACCCTGTGCTTTCCTGTACTGCTTCACGAGCAGCTAGTAACAACCAAGGTAAGCCCTCCTCCCAATCTGCAGACAGTTCTGTACAGTATGCACGAAGGAAGGATTTTAACGTCTGATGAAAACGTTCCAAAACTCCCTGGCTCTGAGCATGGAACGCAGTAGACTTGTTGCGTTTGACCTTAAGCTGTTTGAGAACCTGAGCAAATAAATGTGAGGTAAAGTTAGAACCCTGATCTGACTGGATGATTTTCGGGATCCCAAATGTTGAAATAAACTGCGTTAACGCTTTAACTACTGATTTTGAAGTTATAGTACGCAAAGGGAAAACTGCCGGATATCTAGTTGCTTGACACATAACAGTTAACAAGTAGCTATGACCTGACTTGGACCGTGGTAAAGGACCAACACAATCGATAATCAGATGCTCAAAAGGTTGCCCTATGGCTGGTATTGGATATAAAGGTGCTGGCTTTACAACCTGATTTGGCTTACTTGTGCGCTGACACGTATGACATGTTTTAATAAACTGAGCTACATCCCGCTTTAAACGTGGCCAGAAAAAATAACGGAGTATGCGATCATAAGTCTTACAAACACCCATATGACCTGCCACATCATGTGAAGGTTGCAACACTTTATTTCGCAAATAGTCACAACTATCTGAAACATTGGTTCTCCTAGACCCTGATCACAGTGTGGAATCCATTTCCTGACCAACAGCCCATCAAGAAGAAAATAACAGTGAGCACTATTCCTCACCACTGAATCAGGAACAACTTTCTCAAACAGATCAGCCAAACTAGTATCTGCCTGTTGCTCAGCCACCAATGACACTCTTGAACTAGTCAACTGTTCTGTCTGGAGTTTAACTGGCAACTAAAAAATTTCTGGCCTACTATCAATTCCCTTACGAGAGATAGATCGGGTAACAGCACAAACTGGAAATACCTCAGGAAACACACTGCTGCAATCTGGAGATACACATTGACGGGGCACTGAAGGGTGCTTCTTAAGAATGTTTAATTTGCCATCTGCCCACACCTTACTACCCGCCAGGTCATTACCTAAAATCATGTGGACTCCCTCTACTGGCAACTGGGGTCTAACTCCCACAGCTACATCACCCTCTACCAAACCAAATTTTAGGGTAACTTCATGTAAAGGAGAAGAGAATGGAACTAAACCCATACCACATACCATTACACAACTGCCAGTATCAGACCACTTCGAGAACGGCAAAACAGATTCCAGAATAAAAGAATCTAAAGCTCCAGTATCTCGTAAAATCTTAACTGGAACGTTTTGGTTGCCATCTACTAGGGACACTATACCATCTGAAATGAAAGGTTAAAAATCACAGCGGGAAGACTGAGAACTCAACCAATGGCTGAGAACTCACCCTGGTGGTCAGAGGCTGTAACAGGAACTACCGTCACAGCAGGTTTAACTTGACATTACTTTTTTGATTTAAGTATAGGACAGTCTATTTTCCAATGTCCTTCAACTAAACAGTAGCGACAGGTATTAGCATTAACCGGTGCTTTAGGTCCCCTAGAACC
The DNA here is from genome assembly GCA_029465975.1 of Dallia pectoralis. Taxonomy (NCBI): domain Eukaryota; kingdom Metazoa; phylum Chordata; class Actinopteri; order Esociformes; family Umbridae; genus Dallia; species Dallia pectoralis. Next base: position 14,041,515 of record CM055746.1, on the reverse strand, counting down.
AAACTTCTGCTGAGGCCTTTGAAAAAAACCTCCAGAAAAAGGTGACCTACTATTCCTAGGAGTACAGTTATTTGCATGGTACATGTCACTGTTTGACTCAAAATGACTTTTATGAGTTAGCCTGTACTCATCTGCAAGGACTGCTGCATCACTTGGAGATTGAACTTTCCGTTCATTAATGTATGTAGCAACCCGGTCAGATACAGAATTCTTGAACTGTTCCAATACAATCAAGTTAGACAGACTCTCAAAAGTGCTTACCCCAGATGCTGTACACCAACGATTAAATGCACAAATCAAATCACGAACAAACTCAGAATAGGTTTGTGAATCTAGCTTTTTCCTGTAACGAAAACGTTGACGATACGCTTCTGGCACAAGCTCGTAGACCTTCAGAACTGCTGATTTAACGTTGGCATACACTTTACTGTCAGCTACACTAAGTGCTGAAAAAGCCTCACGTGCTTTACCTGTAAGTACACATTGCAACAACATAGTCCTGTCCAGATCTGACCAAGCTCTGGCTCCAGCAATACGCTCAAATAAAGTAAAGTATAAATCTGGATCTGACTCATCAAATTTAGGCAACAAACAAAGATTCTGTGAAACATCAAACTGTGGTACTCCTTCTGGTCTATTTGTATTTTGCAATCGTGCTATCTCCAACTGCATTTGCAAAAGCTCCCTATGCTGCTCAAAAGTTAATGAAGGGCAAGACTGAAAACTTGCCCCCCCCCCCACTGCTAGCAGACTGACCCCAAAAGACACCCAATTCCTTAAGACCCTGCTTTAATTCAATTTTAACAGCCTCTTTAAGTTTTTTATCAGTAATCGCGATCTGATAATGTTCAGCTATTTCAATTAACTGCTCCTTAGTACACAAATCTAATGCTAACTCTGAAGGAGCCTGAACAAAACTATTCAAAAAGGAAGACATTTTCCTCAACCAATCCAACGATTACAAATGCCCCAAAAATGTATACAACTCACATGCTGCCAGTCTGGGTTTTAGGTACAGGAGCCACACCCCACTATCCTCCAAAAACTACTAACTAACTGGCCCCTAGTCTTCGTGCAGTCACATGTGGTGGGGTTTTATGCACACAAAACCAGTGGAGTGGAAAAGACAACCAGAAACTGGTGGCCCTCCACAGCCACGGAGGTGCTCCCGAGCCGATGTAAGGGAAAAGGGAAAGGGAAACTCTACCCACGTTCACTGCCACCTACAACAAAAACCACCACGAGCCTCCTATTGACACTGGTTGATAAGCCTCAACAGGAGAGGACTCCCATCAAAACCAGAAAAGGCACAGAGTGAACTGCTAACCAATTTTAGCTCCAAAGCTAACTAAACAAACAGGGCCACATGGCTCTCAACGCTCTCTCCAACAGTATTGGCCCAAACAAAGCATCCCCTCAAAAACAATTTGGCAATCTAAACTAAAATGACAAAACGAACGAACCCAAGTTAACTAATAATCAAATAAGCCAAACTGCAAAACAGACGTATCAACAATAAAGCTAGACCAACTTTAACCAACTATAACAAACAATTAACTTTAACTTATGGACGAGCCCCCATTTGTCACAGGCCGGCTCATGACCTGTGGCAAGAATGAGGGGACGCAGACAACATGTATAGGCCAATTAACAAGAGTGTCTTTATTAAAAATCCAACCATCTACTTTAACCAAAGAAAAGGAAGTGAGTGTGTGTGAATATCATAATGTATGGTGCATGTGAAATGCATGGCTGTGTGGATATTGGGTGTGTACATGACTCGGATGAGAAACTAAGGCATAAGTATAAAGGCACAAACAAAACAGGATCATACCTGGAGGAGCAGAGAGAGAGCGAGGTTAATGGATCAGTGTTAAATAACCTGAGCCCAGGTGGCTCCAATCACAAACGACCCTCCCCCGCCTGCAGAAGGAACCGCCCCTGCCAGGCAGAGGAGGGGCCGTGACAAATCTCTGCCAGTCACATGCGTAATGGGTAACCAGGTACACACAGGTAGAGTTTCCTATTATTCTCTTCTATTATTTCCTTTGAAAATGCTGTAAGACTAGTTGCCCTGGTAGTTAGACAAAAACTCAGTTCGCACAAGCTCTCATGTGTGATAGCAGAAAAATGAAATGGGTATATAATCGTGAACACTGAAGGTTTTCCGACTTGATATTTTTCAACTGCCCTGCCCATGTTTCAGGTCTTTTTCTGGGCCCCCAAACACTTAAGAACTTTTTCGTTTGTTGTTGAAACCTTTTTGTTGGCCATCTCTTTTTTCTGCTTTTTCCCAGACAACCACATCATTTCCAACTAGTGCTGTACAATGACTGAAAAAAGTGTTATTGGTCATTTAGGATGTTGCCAATATTTATATTTAGAAGGAAGAACTCTTTCATTGTTTAAGACTCTGATGGTCTATTAAGGAAAAAATGTTACGCTGAAAATGTGTTTCCTAACCAGTTTCCTCACTGCACTGAATATATGTAGGCCTATTTTTAATTGAAACCAAATTGATTTAAAAATGCCCATTTTACATTGTCCTGTGGTATATGGCACCTAGACATTACCAGCAGATTCCTGAAGGTGTCCTATGGTATATGGCACCAAGACATTACCAGCAGATCCTTCAAGTTAGGACTTTAACCATGCACCTCCCGCAGATGCTCAATTGATTGAGGTCTGTGGAATTTAGAAGCCATGGCAACACCTTGAACTCTGTAGATCTTACTGGTAGAGATCGAAAAAACAAAGGAAGGACATGGTTTTGCCAGAGGTTAAATAAGAGGAAACTAACAGAAAGATTTATGAGTGAAAAATCTGTCCTTTCCAGTGGCCTGTACTACGAAGCAACATGCCCTGGATTACTTTCCATTAACTGGCTTGACTTAACCTGACGCTTGCGATCTAGTTAACACTAGAAGCGCCGGAGGTGGGTCATTTGACCCAGAGGCACGTAAAAAAATATTTTTGCGGCACTCTATTAACCTACAGAAAAATCCTTTTAGATATGCTCCTAGATATGCATGCTTTATCCCCCTGTTTTTTTTCCTGTTAAAATAATCACTGGAAATGCGAATTTAAAGCTATTTTGCCGAAGTTACGTGCTAAGTGGCTATCCGCCATCTTGCTTGTATTTTTTTTCACCAGTATATCTTGTTTTCTGTCACCAGGTGGCGCTTGAAACACCGAAACCAAGTCGCATTTTCTGCAAGTGAATATCATGCAACGTGATATTATACAAACACAATGATTATTTTAAATTAAACCAAATAAATGTTTACTTATTGTAGACAATTTTGAGTTAACATGAATGACATGAATATAATCCTGTTGCTTTTGTATAACGAAGCGGCATCAGGGAAGTTCTGAACAACAAACTTATAGGCTATGTTTCACATCCAACCATATTTCACTTTCAAAGATGATTTTCAAATAATAATGGCCTACTGAAACAATAGGCAATTAATAATAGTTCATACATAAACAATATTAGGCTATGTAATATATATGTATATATACGATGTACGTGTGAAAAGAGCTGCAACTTACATAGACTAATATAAACTGCAAATTAATATTGTTCACCGATATTATCACACTGATTATTTTAAATTAAACCAAATTAATTTAGATGTATTGCAGACTATAATATTGAGGTAAATGCGGTACATTTTCTGACTTGAATATCGTCCTGTTGCTTCGCCATTGAAGCATCAAGGTAAATCAATAATAATAACTTTTTATATGAAGTTGAAACGCTCTATGCGTTTATTCAAGGTATATTCTGTTATAATGCATTATTGCATTCCATTTATAACATTAAACTAATTTGATATAGATGTAGCCGAAGCAACATCCTACTGTTGAAATACGGAAACCTATCTTGGACACCGGCCGTAACTTTTCAAGAAATTAAAATAATAATTGACCGCGTGCTCCACCACATTGTCAAAGTTGGTATATTGTCTTATCTTCAGCTATGTTTGTGTCATTATATTCATGATTTGCTAAAATAAAGTTATATCGGAGTTACAACAAGGCATTTAGTATTGAATGCGAGTTGTACCTCATCATTGACTTGAACGGGCATTACATTCTTATTACCAACTTTTAGTTGACATATTTTAAGTATATAGTAGCTGGATGGTATATAATCTCATTTTATACACTAGTCAAATGTAAAACGTGAACTGAATATTTATGAAAGTTTTATTTATTCAGAAAAGTGTTTGTTCGGCATGAATGTGTGTATCAGACACGGAATTTACATTGGCAGGAAGGTGCATAAATAAAACATGAATAGAACAATATACATTATACTAAGGGGTAGATAGTAATAAACAAAATGTTGTAAGCATATTGATGTTTATATTATTTTCATTTCGATGCACAACAATACTTTGTTGAAGACTTTTGTAGGCTATATCAACACTGATGTTTATTCGTTAGACTCTGCTAGCCACCGAGTCGTGCCTGGTACCATTGGATAGAGGAGGTCCCACAGAATCACCCATGCTTTGAATGGAGTAAATCAGATAATGTGTGCCGGAGATATGGCTTATTGAACGTGGGCAGTACAACCGAGCCCACAATGACTGGCTGCGCTGGGAACAGAGACCATATAGTCGGAGTTCCAGCGGATGAACCAGGCCTCTCACAGCCGAATGGTTGGAAGGATATGGGGATTCCCACAGAACCACGCCTCTCACAGAAGGATAGGGGGATTCCTACAGAATTACGCATACTTTGAATGGAGTGAATCGGATATAACGTGTCATTGGAATTCACATAGGAATACAGGCACATTTTTGTATTAGATAATTTAATTTAAAAGTAACCTTATATTTGTGGGCTGACATTGACAAAACTGCTGATGCGGATTTACTTCCTTCCCCAGCCGACGTGAAAAAACGGAATTATAGTCATGGAAAGTCAAGGCTGAACATTGTACATTGATTTTAATTACTAAACGCAACGCCAGCGGGCGCAGGCTGTTTGTTGGCTAGAAATTTCTAAATATAAATGAGTTCAGCAAGTTTAGAGACGTCGGTCTTTAGGCTTCATTCACATGCAAATCCCGACCATTTACAATGCAATCCGTTTGCCCCACACCCCCAACAACAGACTCCTCTATATCTTACAATGCAATCCGCTCACACCCAATAAGACTTCCATATCTTAGAACTGAGTTCGCGAAATCATCCAACCATAAGAAAGACTAGACCGATTTGCACAAAACGAAATAGTTATTTTCTCAAATGTTCTCCAAACTCATCCGTCAGTTCCAAAGTCTCACAGTATAATATGATAATAGCTGCCGGGTACTAACTTCAGGCTATTTTATGTGGGGGCAGTGTCTTTATGATTTACATGTGAATGCGCGATAGAGGGAAACAATGGAACTGGCCAGCCAGTGACCTGAATTTTCTTCAAGAAAGGGAGATGATAAATACTTAGACCGTGTCTTTGTGTGGGTATATGTTAGAACGCTGTATAGAATTATTACAAAACTGCGTTGTACTGTTTTCTGTTCTATTTCCACGTTGGTTGTTGGTGAAAAGCAAACGTATTTACATATGTATAACATACATTTCTCTCAGACTTGATTACGTGGGATAATTGCTTCATATAGTTAGTGTTATCTGGGCCAAAATAAGTGAGTTACATGAATGCGCCTCTTCAAATAGGATTATTGTCCCCAACCAAAGCATGTTGTATTCAGTGAGCTTCCTGTCAAATGCCGACAATTCGCGAGTCCGTATTATATTATTACAACAAGGTATTTGGTATTGAATGCGAGATGTACGTTTTGCTCATTATTGATTTGAACGGACATACAGATTGTGATAAGTACTTTTAGGTTGTGTCTGTGTGGGTAAACCATAAATTTCTCATGTGCGTCACATGAATTAAATACTTCATATCATATTAACTCAATCATGTCTAACAAGTTAACAAGTTAATTTTCGTTAATTTAAAATTGTTTGTGTGGTATTATGGCACCATAAAGACCTAAATATACGTGCTTGTCGTTTTGTGGCTGTTTGCCTGTGATGGGACTAAAAATAATTTAGTGTGGCAACTCTAATTTCCAATGTGGCCAACTTTTCTGAACGGCTGATTTTCTAAAAATGAGTGCGTCGCACTACGGCGTGGTTGGTATCATTGGAATGGTGAGTGTACACAGAATTAGGGAAAATTGGAAAGAAAATTTTGAAACTGCCGGCGGGAGAAACGGGTCCCAGAGTGTTATAGTAATGTTTTAAATTATGCTGCACAAAGACTCCGTGCCCACGGAGTCATGTTTGGTACGGTTGGAATCATCCATGCTTTGAATGGAGGTAAATCGGATAATGTGTGTGTATTGGAGAAATGGCTTTTGGAACGCAATAAATAGCGTTTGGCTCATAATGAATTGCTGCCCTGAAAACATGAACATGTCTGAGTTCCAGCGGATGAACCACGCCTCTCACAGCCGGGTGGGGGATCCCACAGAACTATGCATACTTTGAATTGATAAAGTGTCATCGAAATTTACATATGGATATAGGCATAGTTTTGTAATATAGGAATTTAATAAATAAACATACATTTTTAAGTAACCTTAAATTTATGTGCTGACACTGACAAACTGCAGGTGAATACTTTCCTTCCCCATGCGACAGGCAGGGGCGGATTTAGTAATTTGGGGGCCCCAGGCGAAGACAGATATGGGGCCCCTTAACTCTATTCTCACCCCTTAAATCCTTATAATCAGAACAACGAGACCTACTTGCTAGATGTCTTCTCATCGGGCATTCACTGACACAGAACTTCTGTAAAGATGTCCAGAGTGTCATTCGTCTGAAAGAAAATAAACATGTGCTTCTTTAACAGAAACAACATACCACTATCACTGTAAAGACACAATAAATAGTAGAGATTTTGTAATGGATGCAAGCATTTACCCTTAACTTCCATGGTCTGTTGACTAGACATGAAGGTTTGGTTATACTGTCTCTTGTATTCTAAAATAGAAAAGGTTAACAGATGAACAATGCGAACACAATTCAATAAAACATATAATCTAGTATAAATAGGCTGTATACCTTTACCATATTTTTTGATCTGCCTCTCTTTTATTGTTATCCTCTCTCTGCCTGTCTGGTTGCACATTTTGAATTGACTGGGTTGGTAGAAGGCTGGTGGCTGTCTCTCTCTCTCTCTCTCTCTCTCTGCCTGTCTGGTTGCACATTTTGAATTGACTGGGTTGGTAGAAGGCTAGTGGCTGTCTCTCTCTCTCTCTCTCTGCCTGTCTGGTTGCACATTTTGAATTGACTGGGTTGGTAGAAGGCTGGTGGCTGTCTCTCTCTCTCTCTCTGCCAGTCTGGTTGCACATTTTGAATTGACTGGGTTGGTAGAAGGCTGGTGGCTGTCTCTCTCTCTCTCTGCCTGTCTGGTTGCACATTTTGAATTGACTGGGTTGGTAGAAGGCTGGTGGCTGTCTCTCTCTCTCTCTCTGCCTGTCTGGTTGCACATTTTGAATTGACTGGGTTGGTAGAAGGCTGGTGGCTGTCTCTCTCTCTCTCTGCCTGTCTGGTTGCACATTTTGAATTGACTGGGTTGGTAGAAGGCTGGTGGCTGTCTCTCTCTCTCTCTCTCTCTGCCTGTCTGGTTGCACATTTTGAATTGACTGGGTTGGTAGAAGGCTGGTGGCTGTCTCTCTGTCTCTCTCTGCCTGTCTGGTTGCACATTTTGAATTGACTGGGTTGGTAGAAGGCTGGTGGCTGTCTCTCTCTCTCTCTCTGCCTGTCTGGTTGCACATTTTGAATTGACTGGGTTGGAAGAAGGCTGGTGGCTGTCTCTCTCTCTCTCTCTCTGCCTGTCTGGTTGCACATTTTGAATTGACTGGGTTGGTAGAAGGCTGGTGGCTGTCTCTCTCTCTCTCTCTCTGCCTGTCTGGTTGCACATTTTGAATTGACTGGGTTGGTAGAAGGCTGGTGGCTGTCTCTCTCTCTCTCTCTGCCTGTCTGGTTGCACATTTTGAATTGACTGGGTTGGTAGCTGGAGTCTGGCTGTCTCTCTCTGCCTGTCTGGTTGCACATTTTGAATTGACTGGGTTGGTAGAAGGCTGGTGGCTGTCTCTCTCTCTTGTAACTTTTCTCTGATTAAAACTTCACCTTACGAGCCTTGGCCTCAGCGAATCTTGCTATCAGTGACTCTGTGTCTATGGTCTTCCTCATTTTATGCTCAATGGAGAGAATAGCAAGGAGGACAGTCTGTCTTGTGACATTGTTGTTCTCAGGTAGGTCTTAATCAGCTTTAGAGATGAGAAGCTTCTTTCACCTGAAGCCACTGTCACAGGAAGGGTTAGAAGGAGTCTGAGTGCAATGCTTAAATTGGGATACATGTCAAGTACATTGTGCTTATATATATAATCCAGCATATCATAGGGTGAGGATATAGCTGTGGGAAAAGCCCTTACTGCACCCTTGACCTCCAGGACCAGATCTTCTGCATCAATGTCATGCATTTTTAATTCTAACCTCTGGCAGCACTCATCTAGCTTTCCTTTCTGTTCACTGCTCCTCATTTCATCAATTGTGTACAGAAATCCATACAGCTCGTGGAAGCTTTCCATTTGAGAAAACCTTTCCTTTATTGTGACAACCGCTGTATCTACAAGGACTAGGAAAAAGTCCCTTTTGAAATGCTCCTCTGCAGTTGATTCAGTTTGCTCTTTTCCCTCATACTCAAACTGTCTAGCTGCTCTTCGCTGACGTACTTCTGGCCATGTCATCTCCACCTTAAGCTTCTCTGCTATCTCCCTGGCATCAGTTTGGGCAGAGGTAAGGCCCTTCTCTCGATATTCTTCCAAGAATTCTGTCACTCCCCTGGTTTCTCTTCGAAGTGTCTCAATTGACACCTGTGGGCTCTGCAACATCTTGCTCACTTTGTTGATCTGGAACAGAACATTGTACCATACAATTGTACAAAGTATGAAGGGCCATGTCTGCATTTCTTTGCAGATGCTTGCAGCTGTTGAAACTACATCTGCATCTCGTTTCTCTGTAGCATACTCTATCAAGGCAGACAAAGCGTTGACCAGCTCAGGAAGCTGGTAGCGCACAGCTTTGACACTGTCAACCCTACACTCCCATCTGGTTGTTGACAGTACTTTTACTGTTAGGTTCTTCACATGTTCTGTGAGAATGGCCCAGCGGTTCACTGAGGAGCTAAACAGGGTGTAAAGTCTCTGCAACAGACCAAAGAAGCTGATGGAAGTCAGAGAAGATTTAGCAGCATCACCAATAACCAGATTAAGGGTGTGACTGCCACAAGGAACACTTAAGGCCTTGTTGTTCATGTCCAGGACTCTCGTCTGCACACCCTGTTTATTGCCTTGCATATTACTGCCATTATCGTACGACTGGCCACGGCAGTTGGCAATATCCAAGCCTAGTGTTTCTAGGTGACCTAAAAATGACTCACATAAGCCTTTTCCTGTGGTGTCAAGTACATTAAGAAAACCAACAAAATGCTCTGAGATGGACACACCTTTGGAGCTCTCACCGTTGACAACTCTTAGCACCACTGACAGCTGCTCCTGGTGACTCAGATCTGGAGTGCAGTCCATGATAACAGAGTAATATTGTGCGCTTTTTACTCTCACTACGATGGCATCAATTGTGTTTTTGGCCAAAAGTGTTATAAGCTCATTTTGAATGTGCTTGCTGAGGTAGGTATCACTCAATTCTTTTGCCTGAATTCTCCTCAGATGTTCCTGCATAACTGGGTCAAACTGAGCCATCAATTCAATTTGCCCAAGGAAATTTCCATTCCTTGGTTCGAACAATTTGTCTGAATGACCACGGAAAGCTATGTTCCGTTCTGCCAAATGGCTGACAATAGCAATTAATCTGCGTAAAACCTCCTTCCAATGGTTTACTTCAAGAAACATTGACTCCTGGTTGATTTTGTCAATTGTTGTATTTGTGTTAAGCCGCTCCAATAAATTGTGCCAACTACTCATGTTTACGGTGTGTTCATTTGATCTTTCGTGTTGCTTTAACATGAATGAAAGATTTTTCCAGTTATTAAAACCTTCTCCACTTAACGGCTTATCTTTCCTGTTTCCAAAAAGGCGGCAACAAAAGCACACTACACAATCTTTACTGTTACTATACACCAGCCATGTTCTAATTATTTTGTCTCCGTTTTTCATGTGAATTGAGTAGTTGTTAACTGTAAATCTGCGTCCTTCATTATTTTTTGGGAAGATTTTGTCCTTAATTTGAATTGGCCCTTTCCTTACTAGTGAGCAGCGGTCTCTATCTGACAGAGGTTTTGGCCAGAGCGCTGGGTCATCATCTAGTGTAGTCATTAAGACATGTTGACGGGAGAGATCATCACTTGCATTGTCATTTTCAGGCAGTGGGAGAAAGACAGTTTCAATATCTCTATCACTTTCATTAGTGAGTTGTGCCGTTTCAACATTACTATCTTCCTGACGTTGTTCATATGTGACCGGGTGGGGAGATGCTACAGGTGTGTCACACATGCTGACAGCACTTGTGCTAGCTGCCGCATCACTTGATGTTACCGGTTGAGAGAAAAAGGACGTTACCTTCTGGAGTTTTAGTGTGGAAAAAACTTTTTTACTCTCTTCTTTTTTCTTCCTCTTTTGTGCTCCGCTCAGATAATTTCGCTTCATTTTGATGATTACTATTTCGTATTCCCTCTTATCTTCTCTAACACATTAACCTACTGATAGACGTTCTTTGCTCGCAGCTCCGCAGTGGAGTTGCAGCATTGGAATAGTCCAAAGTAGCAAGGAGTTGGAGGGGGAGCCTGCGTTTACACAAATAGAATAAACGCTCTATTATTATTTTTAATGATACTGTTCAGGGTGGTTATGATTTATAATCCATTTGTATTAAATATTATAATTTTTTTTTATCATATAAAATGTTCTATGTTGTCTTTCAAGGGGCCCCTGGCAGCTGGGGGCCCCCAAGCGGTTGCCTACTTTGCCTAATGGGTAAGTCCGCCCCTGGCGACAGGAACAAACTACTGAATGCTCAAACAGCTAATTCGATTCTGTAAGGCCATTGAAAATTGTTTCCCTCAAACGCACACTAATTACTTTAAATTAAACCAAATTAAGTGACTTATTTTATGTGGGTATGGGTAACAAAGGAATGAAACACTTCAGCCCGAATGCATTGAGCACAATAAATCAGACAGTTGGAGTTAACAGTGGCGCAATAAAAATCACTTGAAATGCTGGACTTTTTGGTTACAATTACTTTTACAGTTTATTATAGAATCCATTACTTCAGTGTTTTTATAATGTATAAGTGTTATTTCTGTCAATATTTTAGATTTTTTTCGAGATTCATTTGGTTTAATTCAAAATAACTAGAGTGGTAATGCGGTACCATAAAAGCCTAAATCTATGTGCACTTATTAAATAATTGTGGAAACTTTTAGGTAATCTATATTCATTGTAAATTTTGGTTTCACTTCATTCGCCACGGTGATTTTACAACAGCCTGCCAGGTCCTTCTGACGCAAAGATAAACAAGATGCGCCATCTGCTGGTCATTGTGTGTCAGCCACATTCTCCCATTCAAACCAACGCAATGGGTCTTTTGACCCAAATCGCGAAAGGGGTGGGTATCTGAGCCTCCGCGCTTCTAGTGTTAAAAGATGTCACAACGGTGGTTAGTGATTTGTTCAATCAACCCAGGATTTCCCAATATAACTACGACCAATCGACATGAAGTGTAGAGCGTCTTATTTCACCAAGAGGAGCAAATAATTATAGTAGAAAAATATAAAGAATATAAAACTGACATAGGCAACTGACGAAAAGTAACACAGTTGTTGGAAAAATAAAGGAAAGCTGGCAAAAGATTGCAGACTGTGTGAATGCAGTTACAGACTCATCACTATCACTGCCCATTCATTAAGGCAGGACTAGATTTCACTATAAGTATACATGTGTACTCAATTAAACCACTGTGTTACTGAGATTCATTGTCTTGTGTCATTATTATTGCTGGATACCTTTAGTTGCAACCCTGGCAGTGTGTCTATTCTTTACTTTGGGAACAAATAAAGGATTAACATAAGAACATCATTCAAACCAAATGCTGCTGTTAATTTACATTCCCACTGGCAACATACGGCTCAAGTAGCTGACTAATATACGTCAGTTCCTCCGCTGAAAAGCAATATCTTTCATAAAGACAGAAAAGCAAACAGGTTTTGTCGGTCCCTGAATTTCCTTGCTCCTTTAAGTGAACCTCTCGCTATTCGTGCACCGAACGGGATCTTCTAAGAATAGTGACGACAAATTCAATCGAGAATTGATTGGTCAGTAGGCGGTGCATACATTCGCGTTAATCGTTATCTTGACTAAAACCTGCTCCGGACCAGTTTAGGTTCGCAGCATAAGTTACCATGGCGATGTAACCCGGTAAGAGGGTTACTTCACTAACCAAAAATCTTGCTTCGTAGTACAGACCTCAGGAGTGCAAACATCTACGGAGCCCTGGAGGTGACATGAATCATTTATTTTTTAACTCGTGGCCACGACTTGCTTATCTCGTGGCCACGACTTACTAACTCGTGGCCACGACTTACTAACTCGTGGCCACGACTTACTAACTCGTGGCCACGACTTGCTTATCTCGTGGCCACAACTTACTAACTTGTGGCCACGACTTGCTTATCTCGTGGCCACGACTTACTACTTCCTGTCCAACGTTTTTGTAATGGACTGTATGACATTTCCTTGAGTTTGATTAGCGGTAAGAATGGATAGAGATTCACTGATTTCTTTTTACTTTAATTTAGGGATGAGTTATAAAGACATTCTAACTACCCTTGCTTTACGGGGCTACATTATCTGTAAGAGGCATCTAATCAGAATATTAAGAACATTAGGGCTCTTCAGGCATCAATACGCTAATCTGCAAAGTGTCATTGATTTCATAATAAATCAACTGCAAGGTCCTGGAAGGCTTCATGGATATAGATGGATGTATGCCAAGTGCTTGGATTCAGGAATTCGAGCAAGGAAAGAAGACGTGCGGATCATTCTGGCTGAGCTTGATCCTGTAAACTCTCAAGCTCGCCGTAGACGGAGACTCAACCGGAGACAATATTTTTCCCAGGGTCCTAATTTCATTTGGCACATCGATTCGTATGACAAACTCAAGCCATATGGAATATGCATTAACGGCTGTATCGACGGATATTCCCGTAAGATTGTTTGGCTGAAGTCAGCCTATACAAGCAGCGACCCTCGTGTCATTGGAAGCTACTTTGTTGGAGCCATGCAAGAGTTGGGAGGTGGCCCAAGGCTTGTACGCACCGACATGGGCACTGAAAATGTGGTGGTGAGAGACATTCAACGTAATTTGCGTTCAGATGGCGAGGACATTTGGGCAGGAGAAAAGAGCTTCATTGCAGGGGCAAGTACAGCCAACCAGAGGATTGAGAGTTGGTGGGGAGTTATGAGAAAAGAAGGTGTAGAGTATTGGATACAACTTTTTGGGCAGCTTAAGGATGAAGGGCTGTTTGCAGGAGACTTTGTGGACAAAGCACTAATGCAGTTTTGCTTCATGGGTACCATCCAGGTAAGAGAAAATGTACTGTATTTTAACTAAGCCTCCTAAAAGGCTTGATTACTAAGGGCAGTTTATATTTCCTTTTACTATAGATATTTCATTGACAAATTTAATTTAAATTGATCAACTGTAGAATTATAAAATAGACAGGTTACTTGTTAAATTTGATCAATCAGAAGTTGCTTCAAATCCCAAATTAACACCTAGGAAATTGTATTCATGTCTGTCATGTCATGAAAATATGGTTAGTTAGCTATATGTAGTATGATTTGATTCCTATCACTTTGGTTGGCAATTGTTGTATAAAATATTGTTTATTAATACATTTTACTTTGACTCACTCCTTTCACTTTATAGGATGAATTAAATAAAATCAAAGATGTTTGGAACTCTCATCGCATAAGGCCCTCAACAAACATGAACGTTCCAAGTGGAATACCTGGGATTATGTACCTGGCACCTCACTTGTGGGGTGCTGAAGACCTAATTGTTTCACATCATACTAATGAGTTGCATGTCTGCCAAGAGGTCTGCAAATCCCTTACCTCTTTACCATGTGATGAGGACATGTTTGATTTATGCACAATCACTATGGATGAATCAGGCCTGGGGTTTCCCAAAAATATGTCTGAAGCACTTGACTTGTACATATTGCTGAGAAGCAACATACGTCCTCAACTAATTGAGTAGATTCCTGGACCTCCACTCCAACCACACATGGACATGCACAGATGTTTGAATGCATCTGCTTAGTCTACTGTCTGAATTTGCTGTGCTTTGGTGTGCTGTGTATCCTTCAATTGCCAATAGTAAACTCTGTAGCTACCCTGGTTATAAAATACTCCATGCTTCGTATACTGATGTCCATTTGTATATTTATTCCTTCTCAAACTTTTCTAAAACACCATGAAAACAGTTTGCCTTGTAAACCAGCTGTGGAAAATTAACATGATCTGAAATGTTCGTCACTTTACCGTTATCTACAACTATTTTTCCTCTTCTGGCACTCGACTCTAACCTAACTTCCTGTAGTGTATCGTGTACTTCCTGTAGTGTATCAAAACAAATGTTCTTAGCTGTAAATATAATAAAAAACAGTATGACAGAGTATGACAAATCCTTTTGAAAGGTTGAAAATCAGCTCGCTACTTCCCAGTGCAGCTAGCAGCCCCCTTCCTCGAGGAGGTTCTCTATGGTAAAACCTTAAGCAGCTATAAAGATTCTTTCTTACTTTATGTCTCAGACCAGGAGAGGGAAGTTCTGCAGAAGGCTTTGGAGGACTTTGACTCTATTGACAGTGATGCGCTTTTTGAGTCATTGGAAGCACATGACTGTAACCAAGTACCAAACAAAGACAACTTGACCATGCTGTTGTCAACTAGAACACAAGGCTCTCATACAAGCACCAATGTATGTTATTGAGTGCTGGCGTCCGATTTTGGAGAGTTTGTCAAGCACATTACCGGTTGAAACCCTGCACAGTGTGATTCGAGAGAAGACCCCAACTGCAAAAGCAGTGAAAGAACCAATGACGCCACCACAGTCTATTGTTGCACTTTACCTGAAGAGGTATGTTGGTGAATTGGATCTACCCACACTTCAACTGAATAAGTCTATTACTAGAAAGACAGGAGGAAAAACCGAAGTTTAAAGCTTCATAATCAGGAGTTGCGTACCCGAGCACAATGTTGTGATTGGTTTACAAAACGTGCTATAATGTTTGCACGGTTTGCTACGAGTTATTATGCTGTTTTTGTAGTTTTTTGTCAATGTTAAGAGTTGTAAACAATAGAAGCACTTGTTCTATGGCTTTGACTGAATAGTTATTATGCTGTTTTGTAGTTTTTTTGGCATGTTTAAGAAGGTGTGTAGTAATGTCTTCGAATACTACTCAATTATTCAATAGTAAACAAATAAAAATGTTAAGAGTTGTAAACAATAGAAGCGCTTGTTCGATAGATTTGACTGAATAGTTATGTCCTTCAGATTCGCAAAGAATACTAAAAATATACACACACAAGCATCCAATCAACTGCAGTCTTGAATATATAAAACACCAAATAAATGGATCATCTTAAGCATTTAATTGAAGAATGAAGAATGACAAGCCAATATATTTACAGTTATTATTATTAATAGATGTTGGAAAAAATTATTGTACAGCAATATATGTATTGGATTCCTTAACTGAATCTCTGTCCTCCACACAACCTACTGATTATTAAGCATTCTCTTTACAGTCCTACACAGCAAGGTGATGTCACATCAAAATCCAATGAATATCCAGATCCAGTTTTATGTTGAGGTAGTCCAGCATGAAAGACCATGTTGGTATGCTGCCCCACCATGTCCTATGCGGGAAAAAACACAATTAGTTAATGTGACGATCAAGGCCGTGTTGAGAACAATTTGAGTGGGGTGGCCAAGATGTGGCCCAGACTTGGTTTAGGGGGCCTGTAAGATTTCAAATCAAATCACAGATTTTTAGGGCTGGCCCCGTGGTGGCCAATCAGATTTCAGGGGTTGCCATTGCCACCCCAGACCACCTCCTGGACCCTGTTGATGATGAAGCATATTACCTTACTTGAGAGATCTGATTAAAATAAACTCTTTAAAATTAATGCTAATAAGTGAGGAACTATTAAAGTGTTTTCACCATCCGTCACATTGATACACGGGCATCTCGCCAACCTGCATTAGTTAAAAGAGTGATCTATAGGAATGATCCTGAAGGTGACTGTATCAATGCCTTTTTTAAAGAGAGCATTATGGGAGTGATCCTGTAGGTGACTGTACAAGTCATATTGTAGGTGTACATCCTTTTTAGGCAACCACTGCTCTGCAAAATACACTGATGGTACACTAGTAGTGCAGAATCTGTATTCTAACAGTGTGTAAACTTTAAACACACAACTTGCATCAGGCAAACTTACCTGTGTCATTCATTGGTTGGTGCCATGATTGAAGCACACCTGTGTTGCAAGGAGCCGTTTGAAACCGGAGTCACACCACCTGGTTGCATTCCCGCAGCACACCAGCAGGAGCATCCATGTAATTCCACAGGTTTAACGGCATGCAGCACAATCTAAAAATGAAGAACATATACTTGAGGGAAAGTTTGGATGTTTAGGCTACACATGCATTTACTTGACATTAGGAAGATTATTGTGAAACTAGGTTGAACAAAATTAAGGCAACAGCAGTAGAACATCAAAAAATATACATCTGCAAAAGCAGATATGGAACAACAAAGAGAGCATCTGCAACAGCCGAAAATAAAAAAAGCATATTGAACAAATGCACCTGAACCTGCACAGGTCTGAAACCAAGATCTATTTACTACATATTAGAGTTTGGGGTATTTTGGTACTGTAGCACTGTCTGGATACACACTAAATCTGATGAAATCCAACAGGGAACAGAAAGATTAGACTACATGATGTCCTGTTGATAAATAAAATACTACAGAAAGCCAGTAACGCATGTTGATGAGCAGGGACTTGAGCATGTTTTCGGACTCAGTGTTGGACTTTCTGTCAATGTAACCTGAAGTCTATATGTTTCACTTCCTCAATTCACTAAATCTGACATTTTTGTAAAAAGGGGGAAGATTATACCGAAGTAAAGTTGGTTGGATATTCAATATTGGATATTCGATATTGGATATTCAAAGGCCGAGTTCAGGTCCGGTTTTCCCGCAAGCAGCCTCACTACACCTCAGTTATCGACCGACAGAAACCTCCGTCAGCTTATAGTTAGGGACCGTAAATAAAGTACAAGTCTCAATGTTATTAATTCAATAGCTGAAACTTGCTATGTTGCATAGCATTTGGTCTTTAAATGAATGGTTTAAAACATGTTTAATAAACTCTGTTGACAATCTCAACGTGGTTTGATAAGTCTTTGCACAAAAAAGCAATTGAGTTTTACAGTTTTTAAATGTTTTATAAACATTTGTTTTCACCATTTCCTTAAACTGAGGCTGTGCAACATGTGTGTCCTCTATAAACAATTTGGAAGTGGTTTGGAGTTTGAAGGCCATGTTAAACAGCTATTGAATTAATAACATTGAGACATGTACTTTATAGACGATCCATACCTATAAGCACACAGAGGTTTCTGTTGGTCGATCACCGGGGTGTAGAGTGGCTGTTTGCGGGAAAACCGGACCTGATCTGTCCGTTGAATATGCAATATCGAATGTCAAACCAACTTTACTTCTGTGAAGATTATCATACTGAAAAGGGATTCAATGTTTAACCACATACAAACAACCTAACAGCAGACTATGATTCTTTAACTGCCGCAACAGCATTTCTGAGTTAATGTATGTAGCCGTGACTATCCAAACTAATAATGGCTGTTAAAGTTAGCTAGCGCCTTTGAGGCTGCACAGGCAACAATTTAATAACCACTGACATACCCAAGTGAAAGCCGAAATATCTTAATAGCATTAATAATCGGTCACAATGTTCGAATTAGTTCAAATAGGTTCAGAATCAGCCAAAAACGTATCCTATCTAACAAGTTGACGATTCGCTTATTAAAACATAACAAGCCAGCAATCAGCATTAACAGAATTAAAGCCACTTACCTCTATAATTGGAGATAACATTATCGTAGAAGAACTTGTATTCTTTCTCCAACTTGGAAGACTTTACCTTGGAGTGTTTATTCACGAGTAGGGTGGCCAGCTTCAATACAGAATAATAAAGGATGCTTGCTGTTTATCACGGCTGTAGTCTTGTAGGCACTGCTGATTCAAAACAAGACGCGCTATTTTATTCTCAAATACGGCTCCGTAAACATCTCACACATCGAACGTTTAATGAGTAAAACTGTAGGTTCTTGATTGATTTGTCAGTAGCCAAGGTATCATGTTTCATTTGTAGGACAAACTAATTAGGATAGATTGCAAATAAAACATCACAATAAATTAGTCAAATAGATCAAAAAGAAAATGTTCATGCTCCTTCAATATTTTTACTGTGGTAAATTTCACAAAAGCAGCATCCTCAAGCTACCTCTGGACCAAAAAGTATTTCACATTATTGTTGTGAAGGTAATTTGCATAGGTTCTTCTGGCCTGGCCTGAAACATGTGGGGCTTTCTATAAATCCTGTCACATTTCATTTGATGACACTTACAGCAAAATCATAATGCAGTTTAAATTCACATGTGCAAAGTTTGTCAATGATTAGCTTGTCTGCAGATTTCACAATTGAAGCGTAGTTACATTGTATTGTCAAAAATCAGATTGTATGCACGTTTCACAATTCAAGCGTAGTTAAAATGTATTGTCAACAATCTTCTAATGTATTGTCAACATACCGTTCAGCTTCAACATGCACTTTTATTTTGTGAATTGGTATTTGTTTAAACGCTGATTATAGAAAGAAAAAATAAAGGAACTACATAGGAGGAAGTGCTTCACTGAAATTTGAGTCAATAAAGAAATAATGATCTCAGATGTTTAAATGTTTTATTTAAATTTTTTTGTCCTTCAATATTTAGTGGAAACCCGCAAGACAGAATAGGCAAGTCCAACTTTTGACCGGCACACACTTCAGCTGCCGAGTTTGAGCTTGCTGAGAAGATACCTGTTAGAGGAATGTAGAATGTAAATTAGATCTGTTACAATACAGACTGCACGACAAATAGAAAGTGAAAGTGGTATATTGTAAGGCTGTTGCCATTAACTTTCTCAGCTTTCCAAAAGATGAGAGCCCTGTCCATCCAGCTGCTACAGACTCAACAAAAGAAGAGCTGAATTAATCTGTGCTTCCAATTCTTCATTTTCAGGTTTATACATCACAATTCTCCCTAAAGGGTGCTCATTTTGATCAAAATGTCAATTTTTGATACCCAAAACATCCCATTATAGAAATGTATACAGCATGCCGAATATGGTATCTGAGGCTGAAACTTCAGGTTATGCAACTTCTACAGTTATAGTTTATTTAAGGTAAAGAGAAACTCCACTGTAAAAATATGTGGAAAACAGGTAAAGGCACAATATGATAGATTCTGTTGTCTTTTCCTCCTCTCTTCTCATTTTCCTCTCCTCCTCACTGGTTCTCCCTGACCTCGGCCTTGTTCTTGATGACAGAGGAGAAGCGGACCAGTTTTATCTCTTTGGCATCTTGTCCTCTAAGGTCGTCCCAGACATATTCAGGAGACAGCAGCTTGGTGGGCTTGTTCTTCCACAGGTACCAGTTCAGATGACTCTCCTCCTGCCACGCAGCCTCCACACCAACAGACTTATCTATCTAGAAGGAGAAAAGAGAAGACAAGGATAAGGAGGTAGAGAGGAAGAGGGGAGACAGGAGAGGCCAGGGATAAAAAAGAGGAAGAGGGTGGGAGGCAGGGGAGGATGCGGATAACGAGGTAGAGAGGAAGAGGAAGGGAGACTGGAGAGGACAGGAATAAGAAGGTAGAGATGAAGAGGGGAGGGTAACTGACTAACATGTCTGCCCGCCTGTATGCCCGCACCCCTGTGCCTGCATTCTTACCTCCAGGTTCTCCCTGCCTGTATGCCCGCACCCCTGTGCCTCCATTCTTACCTCCAGGTTCTCCCTGCATGTCTTGGTCAGCCTGTGAACATCCTCCATCGCTCCTCCAAATATGTTGGCCTGGTAGTAGAAGTCTCCCTGATCTTGGGGGATGTAGGCTGTGGAGATCTCCCTCCGCTCATAGGTAAACTGGTTTCGAGGTAAATTATAGAACCTGCAGGATACAGGCACAAAAACAACATGTTTAAGGTTAAACCTTCTGCAAAGACAACCTAGGATAATAATTAAAAAAGCAAGCATATACTGTACAATAAAAACGATGAGATTAAAATGATTAACACCGGTAAAATACCAGTAAGTGTTCTCATAGTAAGTATTACCAGGGGTGTATAGCAGCCACCAGTTTCCCCAGAGCCTCAGGCCCCACACGGCCGTGGAACTTCATGTCTACGTCAAGACAGAAGATGTACTCCGCCCTCTGGCGGATGTATTCCTCAATTGCAGTCTGCTCACAAAATACAAGGTGTGTAAATCTTCAGTACATATTCAATCACTGACATTAATTCACCCTCTGTATAAATCAATGACAGGTAATCATCCTAAGTGTGGTTGCCAAGGGTAACATAACATTTCGTTTCTATGGGTAGCGGTGAACAAAGAGCATACAGTTCTTGTCAACAAAATGTTACTTGTGTGGTCTAACCTGAACTATGTAGGAATATTAGTCATTCAGTAGGTGTTCTAAACCAGAATGACGGATAATACTGTTATATGGATGTATTACCGAGGACATTGGGTAATAATATAAACTCATGCTTGCCACTGCCGGTATTGTTAATACTTCCCCTGCATATCAACACTGCAAAATGGAGAGTTGGCACAAAGAACAAATTCTCTAATAATGAGTTTTGACTCCCTCCCTCCCCCACTCTCAAACCCTCCCTCCCCCCCGGAGCAAACACGATATCGCCAGGACTTAACAATAAACCAGATAGTAACAGCAAAGTGACCTGTATGAGTTCCATGCGGCGGAGGGATATCTCCTGCCAGCGGTCAAACTTGGGCACCTTGTTGACGGTGAGTTGTCTGCCGACACCCAGAGTCACATTAGGCACATCACCGGGCAGATCAGTGAACACATAGTACGACACATTTAGCCCCACCTGGAAGCACACGCAATTCACTTTAATGGAATGAATTTAATGACAAGACATTTTGTCGTTTAGCCTTACAGTCGACTGCATACAGGGTTTAAAATTAACTGTTTGTCTCACCAGTCAAGGCGGCTGGTGGATGAAGAAATTTATCAGCCAGGCTACTTTTTTACCAGCAAAAATAAATGCATTGCTTTTTACTGAACACATTGCCTTTGCATTTTGCTATGAGTAGCATTTACCATATCTGGTTCTCGAATGCGATTCTCAATCAATATTATAGTAGTGTGCTATAATAACGGTGGCTAAATGTATGCAGAAACATGAATAATCATAAATTCTGTGCAATTTGCCTGCAAGAAGAATCATTTATTAAGGACTGCACAAATAAAATAATATAAATATTTTCAGTGGATTAGATTAAGGAGCTAACATTAGCCATGATAGGAGTGGTCTCCTCATGTTTGAACAGGGCTCTATGTTACATACATACATACAACACATGCAGCACTGATCCAGCAGACTAATGTCCGGGCAACCGTGTAGTTTTATCTAGCGCATGTAGGTGGCGTGTAGTCCCCATAATTTACTTGCCAAAGACCAAATTTAATTTTGGACACCGTGTGCTTACAATTCGGACGTGGAACCCACAAGGGGAGGAATCCCACACCCTCTGGCGTTGTAAGCCCACGTGCTCTAGCTACGCCAAACTACATTTTAGTTAACAGAACTGATTTAACCATTAAATATGAAACACTTCCTGTATTGAATATTCCGTTTTGAATTCGAATGAGTTAATATGAAAACAAAAGCAGCAGGGAGCCAATCGTATAACATAGTTCAAGTATCCACAGTAGTTTTATATTTACATGTTGTTCTGGTTTCTCACCATGAAGTGCTTTTCAGCTGACTCTAATAATTCACGGAGGAATCGAGTGTATCTGTAAAGATGAACGGAAATGAGAACCACACATTCATTTACAACGTCAATATTTGCTGAACTGTATAATGAAAATAAATGGTGGTGTTTGTATGCGAGGACAACGCGTCATGTTTGTTTGCAAAGATGTGTGCTTCTACTTTATTTGGTACTGAATGGTTAGAGAGTAGAAGGCTCGACTGGAGAAGAGAGACAAGTCGACAAGAAAATACTTAGTCTTAATCCCGCGAGACATAGGGAAAGAGGAGGATAGAGCGAAAGAGCGTGACTGTATGCAGATGTTTATGCTGTATATGTATATTGTAAAAGGTGTGTTCAATGTAGGTACTATCGTAAAAAAAGTTATTTTGAAGTGTTGTTCTTAATTATCTGTTCTTTTCTAATGGTGTTGTTATATTTTATTAATCCAAGTATTTTGACAATGTAAATTGAAATGAGTGGAAACAATCAATTTTTATTACTTTTACCGAGCCAATAATGCAAGAACGAATTACATTATAGGCAAAAAGTGAGTGCATCATTGGTTTAGAAAGTTAATTACATTAGTGGCTGTTCCACAGGGTACCGGCAAACACCTTCAATCTGAGGAAAAACATTTGCCCACTTGACAAATGACTAATAGCCTCGCAGTGAAGAAACAAATGGCAAAAAAGCTGAATGATGGGTGTGCCCGTTTGCAAAAGATTATGGCCATAATACATACATGACCCACTTTGCACTATATTTATTTGTATACAAATCTATATTTCTTACAATATTTTTTATATTTCTTACTGTCATTCCTATTTTTATTCTCTTATTGTTTATTTTTTGTTAAGTGAATGTTGTACATTGTCAAGTGTATGTTGTACTTAGAGAGTTAAGTTTACCGGAGTCAAATTCCTTGTTTGCTTACGCAAACTTGGCCAATAAAGCCGACTCTGATTCTGAGAACACCCGCCCTCTCTCTTATTTCAAACATACACACAGAAACATTTTCACACCAGTTGTAATTGTGACATGTTTCTCCACTGTGACTTACTTTCCCACAGCAAAAACAGTTGTGGCAATGGTGAGGTTGTAGGAGCTGAAGGCCTCGTCTATGAGCTGGGGGTCAAAGGTCCCCTCCCAGACAATAGGAGCCAACCATGGGGTTACAGTCAAGACGTCAGTCCTCCTGAATAATAATAATTAAAACAATTAGATCCCCTCCCAGACAATAGGAGCTAAACATCGGGTTACAGTCAGGATATCTGTCCTCCAGAATAATAATTATTAAAACAATTAGTCGATAAAGTTCCCTTAGTGTGACTATTTAAAGTAATTGCAAAGAACATACGGTAGGTAGCTATAGTACCGTCCATAATTACTGGCACCCTTGGAAGGGATGCTTAAAAAAGTTTATTGTTCCTCAGCTTAAACGGACAATAAACGATATAAAAATAAACTTTAATTCAAGTTAACAATTATAACAACCTAAAAAAATAAATACATTATTGAAAATAGGTCAGTATTTTTGGCACCTCTGCATTAATTAATTTGAACAGCCTTGAAAAAATAACACTTTGCATTTACCTATAAGGTTTTATGAGGCGGAAGAATATAAATAGATCAGAAAGCGTTCATACAGAATCTATTCAAATCATTTCAAAGTCATTGTTCCTGGTTTGTAGACACGCATTTTCAGCTCACCCCACAGGTTTGCATCATGGTTAAAGTTAGGACACCAAGGTGACCTTCAGTTAAAAAAATGTAAGAATGCATTTTAGCCTGGAACAATTCTACCTAAATTAGGAGCTAGATTTATCTCATATTTGTATGCGCTAAAGCAATTATCAAAGGTTTCATTGGCTTCTCCTCTCGCTCTAACTTCAGTCCATCCAAAATCATGAAATGCAACGAATTGTCTACCATAAACACACCATTTTCAGAATGCGTTTTACTCGGCAAGTTGGTTTTCACGAACAACGAGTTTGTCCTGACCCATTTATGAAACATTGAATCACACAATATGGGACAAATACGAACAATACAATAATATGATAATGCTGTCACTTACACTGGCTCCATAAGCATGGTCTGCTTCCACTGCGATCTGAAAAACATGGGTGACAGGGATGATACCGTGCTGAAGGGGGCGACACCCTACGGTACACGGATGCAGAACAGGTTTCACAAGTGTCTAAATGCCGCTACGCATCCTCTCACATACACACACACCTGTAACTCAGCATAGCCTGATGATGTTCGTGGTGCCGCGTTAATCCCTCGTCAATTTCACCGGGGCCCTTGCTAACAGACAGACAGACATTTTCATGCTCAAGACATATCCAAAGGCTTCGGCACACCAGGGATACACTCCATTTGGCCCACCCCGGGACAACCTGGGATACACTCCATTTGGCCCACCCGGGACAACCTGGGATACACTCCATTTGGCCCACCCGGGACAACCTGGGATACACTCCATTTGGCCCACCCGGGACAACCTGGGATACACTCCATTTGGCCCACCCGGGACAACCTGGGATACACTCCATTTGGCCCACCCGGGACAACCTGGGATACACTCCATTTGGCCCACCCGGGACAACCTGGGATACACTCCATTTGGCCCACCCGGGACAACCTGGGATACACTCCATTTGGCCCACCCGGGATAACCTGGGATACACTCCATTTGGCCCACCCGGGATAACCTGGGATACACTCCATTTGGCCCACCCGGGATAACCTGGGATACACTCCATTTGGCACCCAGGATACACTCCATTTGTCACACCAGGGATAACCTGGGATATTTATTCATGCAAATGGTTCATGACTTGCCCTCTAATATAAACATGGGTTATATATATATAGAATTATAATAAACCACAACCTGCAGTGAAGTTCACCTTTATATTAAATTAAAGTGAGTTCTTACTTTGGAGACAGCACGGTGGAGTTCATGTAGCCAAACCTTTGATCAGAGGGAAATAAATACACAAATGAAAACAACAAACACAGCAACTGTAGAAATTATTATCATATGGTTTTCAACTGCTCCGTTTCACAAATTGCCTCACCAGCAAAGACTGACTCCACCAGCAATCACTAAAGATACCAGGCAGTGTCGATATTCTGGCGGGCAAAAAAAACAGGTTACTAGTAAATGTGCAGTACGCAATTCACTTGTATAATATGGGGACAGTTGGATGCCCATAAGGAACTATATTTAAATATATTAAACTACAATACATGTATAAGAATATGTATAAACAGGGTTAGGGTTAGCAACTAGTGTAGTGTCTTGTGTTGGGCGTGCATCCACGGGTTAGTCCGGGTGGCGTGCATCCACGGGTTAGTCCGGGTGGCGTGCATCCACGGGTTAGTCCGGGTGGCGTGCATCCACGGGTTAGTCCGGGTGGCGTGCATCCACGGGTTAGTCCGGGTGGCGTGCATCCACGGGTTAGTCCGGGTGGCGTGCATCCACGGGTTAGTCCGGGTGGCGTGCATCCACGGGTTAGTCCGGGTGGCGTGCATCCATTAGTTAGTCCGGGTGGCGTGCATCCATTAGTTAGTCCGGGTGGCGTGCATCCATTAGTTAGTCCGGGTGGCGTGCATCCATTAGTTAGTCCGGGTGGCGTGCATCCATTAGTTAGTCCGGGTGGCGTGCATCCATTAGTTAGTCCGGGTGGCGTGCATCCATTAGTTAGTCCGGGTGGCGTGCATCCATTAGTTAGTCCGGGTGGCGTGCATCCATTAGTTAGTCCGGGTGGCGTGCATTCATTAGTTAGTCCGGGTGGCGTGCATCCATTAGTTAGTCCAGGTGTGGATGAATACCAAACTGCCTACAGAAGCTAAACACGAGAACCTAAATATTTAAACAATATCATGATTTTAGGAGTGCTATTTGTTCTGTATATTTATTGTGAAAGTAATCTATTTACAGTAAGTAAAGAAGTTAGAAAGTATTTGATCCCCTGCTGATTTTGTACGTCAGACCACTGACAAAGACATGATGAGTCTATCATTGTAATGTTTATTTGCACAGTGAGAGACAGAATAACAACAAAAATCCAGAATAACGCATTTTAAATAAGTTAGAAAATGAATTGATTTAATTTGAAATAAGTTGATTCCCTGTCAATCAGCAATCTCAGCTTGTTACCTGTATAAAAGACACCTGTCCACAGAATCAATCAATCAGATTCCAAACTCTCCACCATGGCCAAGACCAAAGAGCTGTCCAAGGATGTCAGGGACAAGAATGTAGACCAACACAAGGCTAGAATAGGCTACAAGACCATCACCAAGCAGCTTGGTGAGGTGACAACAGTTGGTGAAATCATTCGCAAATGGAAGAAACAAAATAACTGTCAAACACACTATGACGTGAAGGACTGAAATCCTGCAGCGCCCGCAAGGTCCCCCTGTTCAAGAAAGCACATGTACAGGCCTGTCTGAAGTTTGCCAATGAACATACGAATGATTCAGAGGAGAACTGGGTGAAAGTGTTGAGATTCGATGAGACCAAAATTTAGCCATCAACTCAGGGATGTTTACTTTTTTTGCTGATATTTGCCTTATACTATTTTATGCTTTAAGTATATACACAGCCTCAAGCCTTTATACACTAATGCAAATTGTTCAATAGTATATGTAATGGTTTTGGCATATTAAAGAAATACTGTCATGTCAACTTCGGACACCCCTTGTTTCAATAAGGAAGCTTGAAATTGCACTGTCAGGCAATTCTGGAGGAAGACGTAAAAACTAAAAAAATTGTGTTTTAAAAGTCAGGGATCAGAGATGTTTTAGTGTTCCCAAAGAGTAAAATAAAACAGGATATTAGATGTCGGACAGAGGGCTGAGGAACCACCCCTTTGAGGAAGAATGTGAAAAGATTCAGTAAGGCAGAGCGGTTGTTTGAATTCCTCGCCACCCGAGATCTTCTAAATAGAAAGACCTGTATGAACTTGCACTGTGTGGGGAGGAGAGAGATAAACGTTTAACAAAAGGCCAAGAAGAAACTCAAGTTTTCATGAAAAGGGATTTGCCTCACCTTGTGCAGGTAAATGTTTACATCATACAGTGGCAGACAGGTTAAATTACCAGGTAATAATGTGTTTAACAAAGCTTGGCGGTAGGGGGAGGTACATATTAAAAGACCAGAAGTCCATGACCTTAGCCCAACAAGCCTCAGGACACATTTGGGAGAAGGCATGGGGGAAACATTATCACCACACCCGACAAGGTAGGGCACCACAAACAAGAAGAGTGCAGTAAGACAGAAATGCTGATAGATGTCCACAACCATCTGGCATGATCAGAGTAGTTGACCTGAAACCAGAGTGGACTTCCTATTAAATAACAGCCATATAGCTTAGTCAATAGTTTTTCAGATCCTAAGTGGTGGTGGGGGTTGGGGGGGGGGTGATTTGGACATGAACAGGAGCCTCAACACAACATCCAAAACCAAGTGAAACCCGTCAAGCGTGTAAAAAGGAGGAGCATTTGCGATTTAGGACTCACAACTCCATGTCTCATGGTTGTCATCTACACAAAGATGTTGGCTGAAATACTACCATTTACCCCCAAACACCTCAGAGTGCTGCAGCACACCCATCTAAACAGAACACTCTAAGACGGTATTGCACCAAGCATTCAAATACATAAATACTTTCTTACTATATGACGCAATCTACATTAGACATGCATAAAGGGTCACTTTTTCTATAAAGTTCTACTCACTTGGTGGCATCATGTGTTGATTGGAGTCAGCGGTTTGCAGTCGACCGTGCGGTACCTATCGTGGTACTCCAATCCCAGGCCTGCATTCAAGATGCATTCACATTACTGTGTGTGAAGAACACAGGTGTTGTCACTGCTCCTTGCACCACACACACCCACCCACCGCTTTGTTTGCAGGACATAGTCGTGCGCCACCCCGAGCCTGGCAGATGATTAGACACTTCCCTGACAGCACTGGTAGACCTCCGACCCAGCGGTCACGGACTAGTTCCTATAACACGCGGACTATAATCCCTATAACACGTTACACGCCCTATTGGCTCAGTAAAGCGTTTTGCATCTTATTTGTACATAAGAGAAGCAGCGGTATCACGCGGTCACACCTTCACGAGATCGCATTAATTATTAACGGCAGATGAAGTTTCAGCAGTCTATAATTGTTTTCTTCTTTTAAAGACCCAGTGGAAAAGCCCGTTTTGGGGCAGACTAACACAACAGGTATAAGAGAATTTGCATGTTTATTTGTGAACTCGTTTATCTAAATCAGTAAAAAGTTAATTACTTAATTCCATT
This sequence comes from Dallia pectoralis, assembly GCA_029465975.1. Classification (NCBI taxonomy): domain Eukaryota; kingdom Metazoa; phylum Chordata; class Actinopteri; order Esociformes; family Umbridae; genus Dallia; species Dallia pectoralis. Next base: position 14,012,996 of record CM055746.1, on the reverse strand, counting down.
AAAAACAAAACCGTATGTGTTTTGGAATTACATCAACATATCATGTTCATAGGAAGTGAGATTCGGTCTTTTCTTAATTAGACTGAAACCTATTATCGGTTCATAATATACATCATGGGTTTTTAAAGAAACGCGCGCGTATGAACACTATTGACCCGCCCACCTTGCACGGTGAGTTAGTGCGCTGGTCTTTTGATCTTTACTTAGCGGGTTTACGACTCCGTCATGCCATAACTTAAATGGCATGTCCGTGTATAACAACAAAAAAGGGTCAAGTACCACTTCATATCCTTCCACTCCAACGGTGAACCGCAGACGTACAAGCGCCAATTCCACGCAATACGAACGGATACATGTACTGGTGCCGTTCGCCCCTTGTTCCTGTTGCTCCCGCTCCAACCCCCCTTAGTTGTGGTCATTTGCTTCCCATTCAGCAAATTATTCAAATCAGGTGTGTTAAATTAGGGATGAAGAGCAAACCGTGCGTAATATCTATAACTTTCGTTCCCTGAGGGAGGTCACCTCGGTGCCACAATAATACACAGTGCTGCTAAGCCAGGGAGAGGAGATACGGGCACGCTGCGCAAGGCATCCACATTAACATGACGTCAACAAATGTAAAGAAACAGCAGCTGCAAAGTATCTACCAAGAAGTATTTGTGTGAGGGTGTGGTTGGGTGCGGCTCGGTGAGGCTGTGTGTGGTTGGGTTTGTTTAAGTGTGGTTGGGTGCGTTCACGTTGGGTTTTCTTGGGTGTGGTTGGGTTTTCTTGGGTGTGGTTGGGTTTTCTTGGGTGTGGTGTGAAGGTTGAGGAAATACAGAAACGTATATATACGGAAATAAATATAAACGGAAATAAATACTTACAGAAATAAATTATTACAGAAATAAATTATTGTGGAAATAAATAAATAGGAGAAAACGACAGATTAAAAAAAAATAATTCTATAATATATATTTTTTTATGTATATTTTGATCTAAAATACTTGTTCTGATGCATTTATTTATTCATCTCATCTTCAACCGCTTATCCGGGGTCGGGTCCCGGGGGTAGCAGCTCTAGCAGGGGACCCCAAACTTCCCTTTCCCGGGCAACATTAGCCAGCTCTGACTGGGGAATCCCTAGGCGTTCCCAGGCCAGTGTGGAGATATAATCTCTCCACCTAGTCCTGGGTCTTCCCCGAGGTCTCCTCTCAGCTGGACGTGCCTGGAACACCTCTCTAGGGAGGCGCCCAGGTGGCATTCGTACTAAATGCCCGAACCACCTCAACTGGCTCCTTTCTACGCAAAGGAGCAGCGGCTCTACTCCGAGTTCCTCTCGGATGACTGAGCTTCTCTCCCTATCCCTAAGGGAGAGTCCAGCCACCTTTCTGAGAAAACCCATTTCAACCGCTTGTACCCGCGATCTCGTTCTTTCGGTCATGACCCAGCTTTCATGCCCATAGGTGAGAGTAGGAAAAAAGATTGACTGGTAGATCGAGAGCTTTGCCTTCCGGCTCAGCTCTCTTTTCGTCACAACGGTGCGGTGAAGCGAATGCAACACCGCCCCCGCTGCTCCGATCCTACGACAAATCTCCCGCTCCATTGTTCCCTCACTCGCGAACAAGACTCCGAGGTACTTGAACTCCTTCACTTGGAGTAAGGACTCATTCCCTGGAGTAAGGACTTATTCATTTATTTTTAATTCTGGCAGACTTGGTCCTCCATAGCTGGATGTGGCTGGGTGCGGTTGGATGTGGCTGGGTGCGGTTGGGTGAGGCTGGGTGCGATTGGGTGAGGCTGGGTGTCGTTGGGTGTGACTGGGTGTCGTTGCGTGTGGCTGGGTGCGGTTGGGTGAGGCTGGGTGCGATTGGGTGAGGCTGGGTGTCGTTGGGTGTGACTGGGTGTCGTTGCGTGTGGCTGGGTGCGGTTGGATGCGGCTGGGTGTGGTTGGATGCGGCTGGGTGCGGTTGGATGTGGTTGGGTGTGGGCCTTTTGGGATATGGGATGTTAGTACTATCCTTGTGGGTTGTAACAGGGCCCGGGACACAGGAGGCAGTTGCAGGCCTGTGGCCGGGCTTATTTTGCACATGTGCCTAACATCTCCAACACAATAGTAAGTGATAACCTAACCAACTGGTCAGCAGGTGGTCTCGTCCTGTGGTCTCCATTGGCGACGACGCGACTGTATCCCCAGGACTCAACCGTCTGAAAGGGAAAAACAAAGAAACCAGACAAAACCATGTACCTCTCAGATTGCAGTGTGCTTGTTTGTTTGCGTTCAGTCGACCTGTATTATTGCTACTTGTTTATTCTCGGCTGTTATACCGCCTCATTAGGGTCCTTAGTTCACTTTGATGACCGTAGTCGACGTAATCCACTCCGTGGAAACCTGTATCATTTGGTTGGTTCGATCTGCATCTCCGTTCTCGAGGTTTTCATCCTGTTGTATACCACACCCAACTGTCATTAGAGTTTACAGTTTAGTCTGGGGTTTCCCCATCCCTCTAATAGGAGATGGTCTTCAGGGATTCACACACTAGCTCAAACAGTTTCCCTGCACTGCTCTATTTCTCTCAGGTTTATTCTGGGCCTTCAGTGTTTATCTGGTGTGCAGTTGTTTGACTTGAGTCCTATGGGTTCTGTTTTGGGTATCAAGTTGTACACATCGACTGGAGTCAGAAATCCTGAGTGACATAAGCCACTCCTACATTAACTACACAGGTGTGCCCTGGGCATTTTACAGCACAGCAGGGGGGACCCCCTTATATTAATTACATTAACTACACAGGTTTTTGCATTAATTTCCAGAAATACTTCTAGAATAAACAGTTTAAACTGCTGAGTCAGATTTCATATGTGAATTTAATATCGTCATTACAATCAATAAATGTTCCAACCCTGCATAGTGCTAATATGGTATCATGCACGTTATTACGGTAATATCATGCACGTTATATAATAATTCAATATAATGAAATTAGGGAGCTAATTACTGGCCTGTATGATGGTACCAATGGTTGGGGGGGCTATAAACAACAAACTTTTTGTGTAAAAACGCACTTAAAAATTAGTACCTGAATGGCAAAGAGCAGTATTGTTCTTACATATAATGTATCAGTACCTGAATGGCAAAGAGCAATATTGTTATTACATCTTATATATCAGTACCTGAATGGCAAAGAGCAATATTGTTATTACATTTTATGTATCAGTACCTGAATGGTAAAGATTTTTTGGATTAGATGATTAGAGAAGTTTAGATTAAACGTTATTGTCATTGGACAGCACAAGTACAGTATAATGAAATGCAGTTTGCATCCCACCAGAAGTGCCAAAAAGCAGTGCAAAAAGTTATGGAGTACAGTGTGAGGATGTGCAATTAACATGGATATATGTGCAGGTATTCAAGCAAGCTAGCAAGTTTATTTATATAGCACAATTCATACATAGAAGCAATTCAATGTGCTTTAGAGAGGAAAATGATAAAATACATGCTTTTATCAGAATACAAATAAATAACAAATAAATAAAATACATGCATTTTATAACAATCTGTAATGCTGAAGTGACGGCATATGCAACCTAAGGCTCCCCTGTGGGAGAACGCTGGGCAGAGCCATCTACAAAATTATCACCAGGGTCACTACATTACCCCCACCAATTCAACAATGTAACAAATTGCAAATGTGCAGAGGGTAATACAAGAACATCTGTGCAAATGGAAAATATAATAAATAGGCTAGCAATATGCAGGGCAAGAGGTAGCAAGTGAACCAGAAAATATAATGTATTGTGCAAATGGCAAATCAAGTAAATAATTTAGCAGCGTGTAGGCAAGAGGTAGTAATGGGGGTACAACAGTTTGCATTGTGCAAATGGCAGATCAAATAAATAAGTAGCAGTGTGAGTGCAAGGTTACCGAAGGGTTTCACAGTTCCGTATGTTAGCAGCAGTTGGGAAGAAACTCCATTTGCTCAACTACGCTAACTCTGCCAATTAAGTTGAGAGACTCAATTTAAAGTGTCTGCTAAGGACTTGTCTGGTTAGCAAGAGTTAAGAGTAAACTGGCACAAAGGTGTGTGAAAGTGAATGGAAAGGCATTGTATTTACAAGCCATCCCTGCTGTCTTTGAAGGGCGGGCTCCACCCTTTCCAATTAGATGTCTTGTCTCCAACGGGATGTCCTCTGACCAATGGTATGTCCTCTATCCGATACAATTTGGAGGCGGAGTTACTGGCTTACTGTTCTCACTTGTTGGTGGAATAGGAATAAACTCTGTGTGCGAAACTCAGCCTTCTTTCAGGGTGGTTACGGTTGGTTGGTCTTACTTTTGGCCAGATGCTTGGCAAATTAGGTGGAGTTACTTCCAGGCAGGTGGTTACCTTCAGTCTGGTTCCTCTCTAGGTTTCTTCTTAAGTTCCAACCTACTAGGGAGTTTTTCCTAGCCACTATGAATAAACTCAGTTGTTAATTGCTGTTTAGGGTATCAGGCAAGCTATTTGTCAAAGCACTTTGAGACAACTGCTGATGCAACAAATTATATAAAATACAATTAAATGATTGATTGACACAAGACACATGCATTTATGTGAGTATCTCTTGAGGCACATTTTCAGACAGATTCTAGGTTATTCAATGACAATTAGCAAAATGGCTCATTTTAGCTTTTGAATGGAAATCTTTGAACGTGTTCGTTTACACACTTTATGGGCGGCAGTGGCTCAGTGGGTTGAGTTGGTTGTCTAACAATTGGAAGGTTGGTGGTTCGATCCCCCGTTCATCCTGGGAAATTGTCGAGGTGTCCACCTAACCCCAGTTGCTCTTGCATGGTAGACTTGCATGGTAGACGCTGTCGTCAGTGTATGAATGAGTGAATGAATGGGTGAATGTGACGCAGGATCTGTAAAGCGCTATATAAAAAAGCGCAGCAGAATTACTATTTAGATATTGTATTGACTTACGGTACGTTCATTCATTTTAAAAGACATGTGAAATAACCACACCACTTAGTCGCACTAAATGCATTCTAAACACTTAATTAGTTATGTCTGCAAAAGTCAGTGCTGGAATCAAGATTATAAATATAATAAACATAAAAAATAATAAAAGACAACTAACAACAGGGGGGATGGCTATTTTAGGGAAACTATTAGAACCTACATTTTATTTATTGTTTATGATTGTACTTGTAGATAAGGCATAGCGGTTCTGTTGTTCTGCCTCGATTACATAACGAATATGGCTTCCTGGATTAGTTCAGAGCTATGTGCATCAGGAACCATTAAATCAGCAAGCCCCCGTTTCCGCGGACATCTTTTTTTGTGGGGACTTGTAGGCCCGACCCTTGCAGGTTGAGTCGTCGTTTCGCTTGGCTACTAGTACGCTAAAGATAACGTGTTTGTTAAGGGTTGTGTACACCGTAATGCACGCATGGCTACTACCGTCCGAGCCACGCCACTCCGGGTCCTGTGCGTTCACGGTTACCGACAGAGCGGCGTCTCGTTCCGCGAGAAGACGGGAGCCCTCCGGAAGCTCCTGAAGAAGCACGCGGAGCTGGTTTACATGAACGCGCCTCACTTGGTCCCACTCACTGGGGTCGGTCACGGTACGGGTCACACTCGGCTCTACGATCCGCACGAACTAGTGCGATATTTTTCCGAAAAGCCCCGTGTTCTCTAAACGATGATTTATGATTAAGTTAAGATTAAAATACACAGTATCTATTTTTATATATATATAAATATATATGATCTATTTATTCTGTATACAATACCTTTGGGATCGCAGGACGTTTTTTAAATAAATGTTGTTCTTTGCCTAATACATTATATTATAGATGCTGTTAAATGGTCTACTTTCGAATTAGCGCATTAGATTATCCAGTTGGTATCGTTTCGCTGTATATGTAACGCTTTAAATGTTCTCATGGAGATAACGGATCCACTGCCAATTTGGGTGTGTCGGGCAGAGTCGAAAGACATGGAAAACGGAGGAAAAGTTTACGAATCAACCGTTTTCGACATTGAATATTATCATATTGGCTCGCTTTGACTGTGAGAGCAGTGTTTTTTATTAGAGACTGAATTCAACCTAAGCGTTAGAATAAGAGGGGAAAAGCCGACCCGTTACGCAGTCATATTGGCTTATTTCCATAACATATTGTCTAGTGGAATTGTATATTTAGTGAGATCCAACATTAGTGAAACGTGCATCTCAAGTGTGTACTCAATTGCTGTGGGAAGATTTCTATTTTGAAAAAAACTTACCTCTAGCCGGGGCAGTGCTTTTCGCCGTTGGGATATGTTTACCACAGACACATATACACACAACACTTTCTGTTTGGGGGCGTGGTTGCATGTGGATCAAACATGGGCATAGAAAACAGTACAGACAATTGTAACAACCCGTCTTTATGTTCCACTGTTCTATTCATATTGTCCATATTCCAAATGTTTACCATTGCCATAACTGCTTTTTACATTTTGATTGTATATACATATATTGATTTTTTTTTTTTTGCGATTATTTACCTTGTATATATCTTCATATCTGCGTAGATATGGTGTGCCTTGTTATAAGAATGTAATTGTTCAGAATAAATCTAGTTTATATTTTATTCAGTGCGTTTGACAATTAAATACTTTTACTGTTAATCTCTTTCCCCATCTCTCTCTCTGACTCAAATGCAGGCCAGGGGCAGGACATTGTCGCGGTTCCTGGAAGCGATGAGTCACCCAGGGGCTGGTGGTTTTCGGACACCCAGGCTCGGAGCTTCGATGCCAGGCAGCAGTGTCAGACGAGTCTGGGGCTTGAGGAGAGTGTGGAAGCCGTGAGGGCGGCGGTGAAGGACATGGGCCCGTTTGACGGTGTCCTGGGTTTCAGCCAGGGTGCAGCTGTTGTCGCCATGCTCTGTGCTCTACAGGAGCACAATAAAGAACCGCAGTTCCAATTTCGCTTTGCCATCCTGGTGGCCGGTTTCCGGAGTGCTTGTACAGAACACCAGCTGTTCTATAATGCCAGTACTCCCCTGGTCATCCCATCCCTGCATGTCTTTGGACTGGAAGACCAAGTCATTCCTGATGAGTTGAGCCGAGAACTCCTACCCATGTTTCACGAGCCTCAAGTTTTAACCCATCCCGGCGGCCATTTTGTGCCTGCCGCCTCAGCACACAGACAGATCTACAAGGAGTTTCTTGAGAGGTTTTAGATACAAATCCCCTACACAGGTTGCAGTGTGAAGTGGCTAAATGAGCTACAGTTAATCATCTATAGGTGCTAAGGCGCGTTAATCTGAATGTTTATTGGTTTACTAGTGTATTCAGAAAGGGTTGCTGTTGAAACATTGTTTATAAAAAAATATATTATTTCATAGTAGGGTTTGGAGATAAACAGTGACTTATTTTCTATGTCAATCAGGAACAGCCATGTCATTCTCAGGGCCTTGAGGTTATAGTTTAAATAAAAGCTAAAACCTCAACACTTAAGCAGTTTTTTTTAAGTCATAGCGAGGTTGCTATGACTTCACTCTGTTCAGAGCCTTTCAAACCAACATTGTTCTTTGACTAATAAACGTGCATTGATGCAATTCTGCAGATTTCTTTTTACTGCAGTACCATTAGCCGCCACAAGAGGTCAGAATCACCTGTATTTGCAATTGTACTGAATTACACAAATGGTGTAGGTATTTTGCATTCAACAGCACTCGTATGGGTGCTGAGCTCTGATTGTTATAAGTATTCCAGTTGGTCTTCACATTTGCCATGTCAATATAGTGTGTTTGGATGCAAGAAGGTCCGTTTGGTTGAATATAGTGTCGTTTTTTAGGATTAGTCTGGCGTTGATGTGATGTAATGCGTCGTCTCTGAGACCGAAGCACTGGGTGACAAATTTTGTCCTGCATTGCCTGCCTGCTGAAACAGAATGTTCTTTTGAACGCCAGAACATGGAACGTGTCAGGGAGGATGTTCCCGGCGAGCCCCCTGGCCCTGAAGTACAGTAGGGCCTTGATGCAGTGACAGCCAGTGATCCAGTGGGCGTAACAGAGGTCTGTCTCAGTTAAGTGGGGAGGGAGGACACACTTGTCCTGAGTCATAATCATGTCTAGATTGCTGGATAAACTAGCTTCCGGTAAGAAAATATGTATGGCGCGTATCATATTGAGGTCCATAAATGCTCTGACTCAAAGTTTCTCAGCACAACAGCTTTCTAATTTGGACACAAGTTATCATGGGCACTCTGACAGCACTGCTACTACACCCTCCCACACAAAGCAGGGTGCAATGCACTGTGTGTGTGCGACACCTTCCTCTAGGAACTGTCAATAAAGTATACTCTGACATGTGCCACCGTTTACCTGTCAGTTGGGACCAGACGGGATAGCTTTTGTTGCCGTCGCACATCGCTGAGCATTCGGTGCCCGACACCCATGTGGCCGGTGTGTGTTTTGTCCCCGCTTGGACCACTGTCGGTACACACTCACCCCTGCAGGCCAGGAGCGCCTCACAAGCCTTGCTGTTTTGGAGATGCTCTGACCCAGTCGTCTGGCAGTAACTTCTCAGCCCTTCGAAGTGCCCTTAGTGCTCAGGTGACCACTGTGACAACATCCTTCT
>CM055746.1:13929405-14001905 GCA_029465975.1 Dallia pectoralis | reverse complement strand
TATATACCCCACTCACATCCCCTATATATATACCCCACTCACATCCCCTATATATATACCCCACTCACATCCCCTATCCCCACTCATCCCTATATATATACCCCACTCACATCCCCTATATATATACCCCACTCACATCCCCCATATATATACCCCACTCACATCATATATATATATATATACCCCACTCACATCCCCTATATATATACCCCACTCACATCCCCTATATATATATATACCCCACTCACATCCCCTATATATATACCCCACTCACATCCCCTATATATATACCCCACTCACATCCCCTATATATATATACCCCACTCACATCCCCTATATATATACCCCACTCATCCCCTATCCCCCACTCACATCCCCTATATACATACCCCACTCACATCCCCATATATACATACCCCATTCACATATATACATACCCCATTCACATCCCCTATATACATACCCCATTCACATTATACATACCCCACTCACATCCCATACATACAGTATATCACAAAAGTGAGAAAACCCCTCACATTTTTGTAAATATTTGATAATATCTTTTCATGGGACAACACTGAAGAAATGACACTTTGCTACAATGTAAAGTAGTGAGTGTACAGCCTGTGTAACAGTGTACAGTTGCTGTCCCCTAAAAATAACTCAACACACAGACATTAATGTCAAAACCACTGGCAACATAAGTGAGTACACCCCTAAGTGAAAGACAAGATATCTGCCGTTCTGAGAGAAAATCATCAAGACATCTACACTTTTTAGCCAATGTCTCTGTTAATCTTTCTATGTCTCTATCTTTCTACATGTCTTTCGTTCTACGTCTTTCTTTCTACATGTCTTTCTTTCTACATGTCTTTCTCCACGTGTCTTTCTGCAGACAGGCTGTCTTTTTCAGTCCATATGTCAGGGATTTTCTTTCAGTTTTTTTCCGCCCGCCTGTCTTTATTCCATCTCTCTTTCCCTCTCCTGTCCTCCCCGTTGTCCCTTCTGCCCCTGCTAGACCACAGCGTGTGCACACACACACACACACACACACAAACACATGGTTTTGATAACTAGAGCATGCAGGGAGAGAGAGCGAAAGGGAAACAGGAAAAGAATAAGTCAGTTTTGCCAGTAAGTTTTACAACAGAACTGTGACTCTGTGTTCAGGAATCTGTTCCTCTTCGGTTGCACAACAACCGATAAATAACGGAATGAGAGAGATTGAGAGAGTGTGAGAGGGGGGGAGGTGGTGTCTCCTTTCCCCTGTGTTTTTCTCCATCTCTTTCGTTCTCTCCCATTGGTTTGGGTTCCCTGCCAGTCTCTGTCTGTAGAAAGGTTATGGGACAGGACCATCAAGGAGCATCTGAGGCAGTGAGCTGTGAGGGACCGAGAGTATAGGAGGTGTGTCACACCGAAAGGCTGGATGTTGATTCTAGAACGCTGTGTTGTCACTGGAGATTTGATAGGGGGAGGGGCCACAGTCATTGTATATAAAAGAGGTCCAATAACCTCCCAACTGCCTGGTCATCTGCTAAACGTATGCTTGTTCTCTGGTCACTAACTATCCTCTGCTACCAACCCTGAACCAACTCATATGTGTCACTGCCAGTCTGCCTCCATGATGGTGTGGATTTTACCTCCTGACCGCAACCAAAGCCTCAGTTCATCTTCATTTCTGGTGCAGGATTCATCATCATCAACAACATGTGAGCTGGGGAAGTTGAAGTGGGATTCTTCCAGTCTGCGACAAGAAGGTGGATTAAATGTGACCACTGATTTGAATAACTCCAGCGTGTTTGTGTGTGTGTAGTCAATAAGCTGGTAAGGATAAATGTTGTGTTTCGGCAGGTTCTGGCTTCTATCCGTAACACTTGACTGTTGTAACTCATCTGTGGGTGTGTGTATTTATGTGTGTGTGGTGGGGAAAAGTTAAGGAAGTGGAAATAGACATGGTGAGAGAATACTCATCACACCTCCTCTGCGGTTCCCCGCCCTCCCGCCATTGTCAGTATGTGACTTGGCCTGGCCTGTCTGGAAGGAGGGGGGTACTGTCACGACTTCTAATCCAAGTATGAGATCTAGTGGCATAGGAGGGTTTGAGCACGTTTTTGTCATTTATCCGTGGGTTTGTCACGCAGCTGAAATGTGTAAAGTTTAATTAGAGTGTCACAGCTGTTTCGGATTTGGGTGATTATGTTCGTTACAAAAGTCAATGGGTCTTGGGGCACAGTGTGGAGTATTGAATGTGTCTATGCGTCACGTCGCAGTATGGAATATTTAGGCGAGTGTTGTTTTGAAGAGGAATGTTGCTGTTGTTTGAAATGTACCTTATAAGCCGCTGTTTAGCGCGTCTTCATTTTGCAACCAGTTTATTTTTTGTTTGCCGTTCTCGATTCAATTTATTTTCAATATAATTAAACTTGTGTCAAACGGAAGCAGAATTTGAACAAATTACGTTGTGTATTTAATTAATTATTGAATTGTGTATCTCTGTAAATCTGTCATTCTCCACCCATCCCTACTTTCTACTCAACCCCCCCGTACACACTCGCAGGTCAGAAGATGGGTGTGAGACGAGAGCAGGACACAAGGCTGCTGTTTTAGGTCATTGGCTGGCATCTGTGTTTTTAAAGGGGCCTATAGCAGCTGGCAGACACATCTCTGTGGTTTGGCTGTCCTCATAGGTGCCTGTCTGACTCAGACACATCCCACTGTAAATATTAGTCATCATCCGGAAGGGATGGAGGGAGGGAATGCATGATGGGATGAGGAGGTGGACGGATGAGAGAGGAATAGAAGGAGGGTTTCTGTCTAAATGTACATGTTTATCTAACACTGTGTGTGTGTGTTGTAGTGTGAGCATGTTATAGTGTGTGTGTGTCATAGTGTGAGCATGTTATAGTGTGTGTGTGTGTTGTGTTAATGTGTGCGTGTTGTAGTGTGAGCAAGTTATAGTGTGTGTGTTATAGTGTGTGTGTTAATGTGTGAGCATGTTATAGAGTGTGTGTTATAAAGTGTGTGTGTGTGTTAATGTGTGAGCATGTTATAGTGTGTGTGTGTGTGTGTGTGTGTGTGTTAATGTGTGAGCATGTTATAGAGTGTGTGTTAATGTGTGTGTTAATGTGTGAGCTCGTTCCAAACCCTCCAACTCATTTATTCTGCATCTCTCTTGGCCTTGGACAGTAAGAGTTTATGTGCTGTGTTCTCAATCAGCACGTGACCTCTTACAGTACATGGATGAGAGGTCACTCCTTCTGCCCGGTACATCTCTCATCTGTCCTGTGACATCGCTATGGAAACATGAATGAGAGGTTGCTCCTTCTGCCCGTTCCATCTCTCATCTGTCCTCCACACGTCTCCCCACGTTTCCACGCATCTCCACACGCCTCCACACGCTTCCATGCGTCTCCACACATCTCCACACGCTCCTATGCTTCTTTGCACGCTCCCACTCAGACCAAGCATGTGCACCCGTCTCCACACACTCCTACACGCTCCACGCACGCTCCCACACGCTCGACATGCTCCATCCACCTCCACCTGCCATTTCTATCCAAATTATTGTTTATTATTACTGTCTATGTATTGTTATTTATTATCACTTTCTGTCATTCTTTACCACCCCACCTTTCAAACCACTCTTCCCCTCACACACTGAGGGCAGAGGACTGAGGGCAGAGGACTGAGAGCAGAGGAATGAGGGCAGAGGAATGAGGGCAGCTGGGGGAAGGCAGAGAGCAGAGGACTGAGGCCTGAGGACAGTGGACTGGGGACAGGGGACAGAGGACTGTGGGCCACAGAACCTTTGTATGAGGTGACCAGCTACATGTGTGCTGTTTGTCTAACTCCCTGTTGTTTTTTACCTCTGTTGTCTTCAGCCAGGTGTGCATCGCAAATCGGAGTTGGTTGTCAATCGGCTAAGCAGGTAAAATGAGGGTGGAATAAAAGCATAATCTAATCAGACTTCCAGTCCGGATGTGCTTTCCATGACCCTCGCTGGCCTATAGGTGGCAGCAAACACTGACACATTTCAAGCCTGCACAATTGTTGAGACTTCGACTCATCTTCAAGCCCATTGGAGGAGATGATCACAGGGGTGGGACTTCTGCACTTCTCACCAAATTAGGAGAGGAGAACAGTGCAATTCAAGTATGCAGTAAGAATGGTGCTGTTTTTGATCATATGGGATGGACTTTTAAATATGCTAAATGAGAGTTTACAACAATGCCAGTATTAGTTCATATATCGGCTAGTTTAACAAAATGAAGGTACTGATTGCATACAGTCAATGTTACATGGACAGTCATTTCATATGTATACACTATTCAAGTGAGAAAAGATATGTAACCTAGCTGCGTATATCTTTGGGCAGCAATTTGCAATTGTGTTGCATAGAGGGGAAGAAAAGAGGTAGAGAGAGAGAAAATGGTGAAACAAAGACTGAGATAGAGAGAAGTCTGAAAGAGTGGGGTAGAGAAAAAGGGAAAGAAAGACTGAAGAAGAGATGTAGAGAGAGACTGAAGAGAGAGAGGTAAAGAGCGAGAGAGAAATTAAGACTGAGGTAAAAAGAGAAAGGGAAAGGAAGATTATGAAATAGAGGTACTGGGGTGAGTGAGAGACTGAAGCGAGGGATAGAGATTGGAGAGAGCAGAGAGAAAGGCCTGCATGAGGAGAGGTTGTGGCCGCAGGGAGTTCCTGTCTGTGAAGCTTTGAAGTGGATCACCAAGCTGTGCTGTGACTGACACCTAAAACCTGGTAAAAGAGCCCTGTCTGGCTGACACACACACACACGCGCACACAGACATGCGCCTGCACACAAACACACACAGACATGCACACACACACACGCGCACACACACACACAGGCATGCACACACACGCGCACACAGACATGCGCCTGCACACAAACACACACAGACATGCACACACAGACACGCGCACACAGACATGCGACTGCACACAAACATGCGCACACACAGACATGCACACACACGCGCACACACACACACAGACATGCACACAAACACACACAGACATGCACACACACGCGCACACAGACATTCACATGCACACACACGCGCACACAAACATGCACACAAACACGCACACGCATGCACAGTCATTCACACATACACACACGCGCACACAGACACACACACGCGCACACACATGCTATCCACAATGTAGACTTTGGAATAATAATAAATCATGAGGTCATTTTTGGTTGGAATCTAATTTATTAACCTGTGAACTCAAAAAATAAAGTCAACTACTTTCCCACTAAAACAAAAGTAACCGGTTTCTGTATTTGTCCTGAATCTGTTTAACCATCTTCACTGTCATGTTTGACCTAATACTGTATAATCAACTTGGTAGAAGTGTCCTTAGACATAGTTAGAGAGACTGCAGCATCTGTCTGACTAGAAAAGGTATGCCTGTCTCTGTGTGACTGTCTGTGTGTCTGTCTGTCTGTCTGTGTGTGTGTGTGTGTGTGTGTGTGTGTGTCTGTCTGTGTGTCTGAATGTGTGTGTGTCTGTCTGTGTGTCTGAATGTGTGGCTGTGTCAGAGAGCTGTACTGATGTCTGGTTTGCATACCTCCTAAAACCTTCCAACTTTGCTGTCGTCACTGTCACACACATGCACAGACGCTGCTCGCCTAATTTCCCACTTTTCTTTGATCCCACTCTTTGTTGCCTTTCGCGGTCGTCGTGACGCATGTCTCCTAACGACCATGGCTGTAGACTGTTACCATGGTCCCGTCTCTAGAGTAACAATCTAAAGCCACGGTCGCCATGGAGACTGCAGGGAGAAGGAGGAGGAGGAGCGGTAGTTGGCATGGTAACTAGAAGTGAAGTCCTATTGGCTTTTGGGTTGAAGTGATGCAACGCACATCAGCGCAGGACTATCCCACAGTGCAGGGCCATGTAGACAGGCTAGCTCACACACACACGTAGAAGGGCTATCTCACACACACACACACCCACACACACGTAGACGGAATAGCTCACACACACATGTAGATGTGCTAGCTCACACACACACACACACATGTACACGGACTAGCTCACACACACATGCACATGTAGACTAGCTAGCTCACAGACACACACACATGTAGACGGGCTAGCTCACACACACACACATGTAGACGGACTAGCTCACACACACACATACACATGCAGACGGGCTAGCTCACACACACACACACACATGTAGAAAGGCTAGCTCACACACAGACACAGGAAGACGGGCTAACTCACACACATACATGTAGACGGGCTAGCTCACACACAGACACAGGTAGACGAGCTAGCTCACACACACACATGTAGACGGGCTAGCTCACACACACACACACATGTAGACGGAATAGCTCACACACACATGTAGATGTGCTAGCTCACACACACACACACACATGTAGACGGACTAGCTCACACACACATGCACATGTAGACTGGCTAGCTCACAGACACACACACATGTAGACGGGCTAGCTCACACACACACACATGTAGACGGACTAGCTCACACACACACATACACATGCAGACGGGCTAGCTCACACACACACACACACATGTAGAAAGGCTAGCTCACACACAGACACAGGAAGACGGGCTAACTCACACACATACATGTAGACGGGCTAGCTCACACACGCGCACACACATACACATGTATACGGGCTAGCTCACACACAGACACAGGTAGACGAGCTAGCTCACACACACACATGTAGACGGGCTAGCTCACACACACACACACACATGTAGACGGGCTAGCTCACACACATGTAGACAAGCTAGTTCACACTCAGACACATGTAGACAGGCTAGCTCTCTCACACACACTCACACACACACACGCATGCACAAGAAAGGACAGGAAAGAGAAAGATGAGGGAGAGCGTGAATAAAAGAGAAAGAAATGGAGAGAGAGAGAGGGAGGGGGGAGATGGAGAAAGGAGAAGGGAGGGATATAGTGAAGAGGACAGATAAATAGAAAATGAGGACAATATTCCCATACACAAAAATATAAATAAATACATTGCTTTAACATTGCCATAACAGTATAGATTCCATCCGTAGTTCCTCCAAAATCGTGGGCAGATTGTGTGTATCCACGGCGAGTTGCCAGGCACCAGTAGCCATGACTGTAGACTGTTACTGTGACTGTGAGACTGTTTAAAGCAGTAAGCAGTCTAAAGCCAAGGTGCTGGTGCCCTGGCTGTCAGGGGTTGTTGCCACAGTAACCAGGAGGAGGGGAGGCCTGCAATGAGATAAAGAGAAGATTCCCAGTGTTAACAAAAAATGAAACAATTTCACCTCTTCTAGGTGGTGCAGTGCACTGAGGCATCCTCTCATACCCCCCAAGCTGACCACCAGAGGCAAAGTTCGAACCTAGCCAATAGCTACCAAGTGACTGGGTAGCTTGGGTGGTGCTAACTGGCCAGGGGAGTGGGGATGTAATAGCCAGCAGAGACTTCCTGTTGTTATCATGCTCTAGCGCCTCCCCCAGGCAGCTATGGAGCCTGCAAGGCAGGTATGTGAGAAGGCCCTGACACCAGTTGACACATGGAAAGTTCTAGTTGGACAAGAACTTTGTGAAAAGTTGAATGGTACACTGTGGATGCCTACAAGGAAAGCTTACAGCAACCATCAGCCCGCCAGACTGCCAAATAGCATACTATTCACTATTTAGTGACCCTGTGTTATTTGACTTGAATGGGAGCACATTGTCCAGTTTGGTGCGTCCAGGAACATTACTTTAACTGTTAGAAGTGTCCTAGTTTGTGGGTTTACCCTAAGTCTGGAGTCTCTGGACCATGTTGGGGGACGTGGAAAGAGGATGTGTCCTGTTTTTTTTAAGAGTTATATTTATTATCTATATATCAGAACTAACTACAGCTTTGACACTCTGTCTCTCTCTCTCTCTCGCTCATGGCCCAATTCTGGTGTGTGTGTGTTACAGTATTGATTTAAAACCAGGCTGATTTCAGATCTCTGATATTCCCATTGGAGCCAAGTGCCGAGGAAGAGGTGGATAGGGACCCAAAGAGGGATATGAAGAGCAATATAAAGATACATACAGATAGAGGGGGAAAGAGAGAGAGGGGTGAGAGAGAGAAGAAGAGAGAGAGGGAAAGGGAGAGGTAGAGGGAGAGGAAGCGAGAGAGGAAGAGAGAAGGAAAGAGAGAGGGGTGAGAGATTGGAAGAGAGAGGGAAAGAGAGAGAGTGGTGAGAGAGAGGAAGAGTGAGAGAGGGAAAGGTTGAGAGAGCGGTAGAGAGTGAAAGAAAGAGGGGGGATAGACTGGATGGAGATAGAAAGAGAGAGAGAGTGAGGGCAAGTGAGTGAATGGGAGAGATAATGAAAAATGGAGAGGTAGATTGAAAGAGAGCGCGGGGGGGCGAGTGAGAGAAAGAGAGATGGGGGAGAGAGGATAAGAGGCGTGGGCGGGGTTCCTAACGTGTTTTCCCGCCACCCCGCAATGACGTATTAGAACACAGCGGGCTGTTAGACAGCACTGAATCTGAACAGCTTACTGGCTTTATGGAGGAAAGAGATACAGGGGCTATAACTTAAACCAAACGTATTTACTTTGAAGAATTTCTCTGTGACTGGAGAGCGAGAGGGGTAGGAGGAAGTACAACCCGTTGGCCATCAAATGGAATGTTTGATTCATCTTTGTAACATTAATTTCTTAACAATTCAGTTAATAGATTTGCCAACTTTCAGTATTTCTCTATGATGACACTCACTCATACACACACACACACACACACACACACACACCTATCTAAGCTATAATTCCAGAAATGCCTAAGCTGGTGTTAGATGAAGCTGGAGACATTCGGCTCGCGTAACTCCACTGACACGTTGCAGATTAACTAAGTCCTGGCAACATGTGACGGAAATGGAAAAAGATGCTGTCGGATTTGTATCGATATCGGCGGATACTCCAGGTTGCAGCATCGTTATCGGTTCGAACATAAAACAGTGATATTCTTTCATCCCTGGTCTGTAATGGGACTTCCATCGTTGGCTGCTCCACTAGACATGTATTGCATTTGAACAGGATGAAAGACAAAAACCTCCCTAGATGATTGTGGTTTTCTTCTGATTAGCTTAGCTCATTACTGATGTGTCTCTGTTATAGCTGAAACAGCTTTTGTCTGGCAGCAAGGCTATGCTACAGTTGTTCTGTACTACCTGCCTTTAGAAAGCTAATGTCAAAAGAAAAGGCTTTATCTGTCCATAACCGCATGGACAGAGACATTGCGTAGCTGAGCCTATTGGGTGTTTCTGTAGGTAAAAGCTACTTTTATACCTTTTTAAAATGTACTTTTTAGCAAGTAGGAAATGACTGAAGGATTTCACGTGTCCCTGTCTGCCATTGTTCCTTAGAGGAGAGATGATAGCGTAGCGTAGCTTAGCACGATGGAAGGGTGCCACTTTTTCATTTTATATAAATATTTACATACATGTATTAGAAAAAGTTCTAATCCTCCCAAGATTTCTGGTGATTAAATTTGGTAAAACCATCCACTATGACCGCAGGTGGATGTCAAACATTTCAGTAAGATACAATGCAGACATTTTACACAATGACCCTTTGCTAAGCCTCCCAACTCCTACACCAGGTTATTAATCCCTAAATCTTTTAGCCGGACAGAGTTGTGTACGGTTGTCCTCTCACACGGCACGGCTCTGCGTTTAGCTGCTACTAAGACGTCAACTTGCACGAGGACACACTGACGTAGCGGTCCTGAGCAGAATGGTGACAGAACACACACACAAACCCAAACACACACACACAGAGCAGAAGATGGTGATGAGGAAGAGCTTTCTACGTCACAGAGTGTTTTATCCAATCACCACTCACCCAACGACTGCCTTAGCAAATCGAAGCGCATGGGGAGTGTCCTCCGCACAGATTGGTTTCCATGGCAAGGGCAGCATCCGCTGCATTCGGCTTTTCTCTTTTTACAAGAAGGTGTGAGTGTGTGTGTGTGTGTGTGTGTGCGTGCATGTGTGTGATAGCTAGTAAGACAGGGAGATTTCACAGCCATGATGACAAGCATTGACCCTTTAATGTAACCTGACATAACAGAAACATGGTGTACATTAGATACCATACCCTGCTTTGCTATGTTCATTGTCCCACAGATGTTTCTGACCTCTACGAAAAGCAGGAATGTCCTTGTCGTGATCTTGCATGACTTCCAAGCTACAGAACAGCACTTCATTCCCATTCTCCTCACACGCTGCTGCAGACCAACATTTATTTTCTCAGCCTTAATTAACACAGTGCTGAATGGAGAATTATGAATGAATGCCACTCCAGAACGTCCTCCCCCCTCCCCCGACACACACTCCTAAATGTTTCCTCTCCTCTCCTCATATAACTCCCTTAGACGCAGAACCGAATTATATATCCACGTTCCCACCCACACACACACGCACACACACTTATTACCCAGCGCACGGACCAAATCACTGCGGTCGTATATTGTGCGTGTTGCATGCCTGTGTGTGTGTGCGTGTGCGTGTGCGTGTGCGTGTGCGTGTGTGTGTGTGTGTGTGTGTGTGCGCGCGCGCGCGCGTCCGCGTGTGCTGAGTGTGTGCCAGAGCTACGCGCTTACTCTTTAAAGGGTTACAGTAGGGGACTGCAAATCATCAGCAAAGTGCGCAGGAATGACGCAGAGGCGAATATACGTCACTGAACTGAAAACGGAAAAAAAATGTTAAAGGAAACGCCGGACTTTGCGGAAATATACAGGAGGTGGAGAGAGCGAGTGGACCAGAAAGAGGGGGAGAAGGGAAGGAGAGAGTGGGGGAGAGAGAGCCGGTCGGAGGGAGGGATGAAAGGAAGAGGAGATACTGTCATCATCTTCGCCGGAAACCTCCTGGTGCCACGCGCTCCGGAGAGAGGAGAGGAGCGTGTGGGTGGTGGGGTGTTATCCCCTATAGTCAGTAAATACACACCCCAAACCGGGATTGTGTGTGTGCGCGTGTGCGGGTACACGGTCTACCTGCTACGCCACCAGGTCCATTTAGACAGCGGCTGTTGGTAACAAATGGTACATGGCTACTCACGTCTTGCAGAGTTAGTAAGGGAGACTGAAGGGGGAGACGAAATTGAGCGATTACAACAAGTTGTCTGTATATGGATGCATGGACACGTTGCGAGGGTCGCAAACAAAGATGCTTAACAATGACTTGAACTGTCTTTTCCGATTAGTTGGCCAATTAAATATATAGTATATCGTGCGTTTCGCCTATATGCAATATACACTTTCGGTGAGATATTATATTTAACATATTATCCAACCTTTATGTGGTACGCTACTGCGTGTTGGATTTGAGAGAATGTTGTGCAAATACGTAGCCGAATATCTCAATAGGTCTTCCGTTAGTCTAATGTCCGCTTGCCCGGTACGCGTTAACATGACGTGCACGGTGGAAATGTGGATTAATTAGGTTCTCCCCAAAGAACAACACGGGGGCTACAATCCTAACTACCAATATGACCGCATGTTCGGCGTTTTTCGTGCTCGTCCCCTCGGACTCGACGCGGATCCCAGAGCCCGCCAGTATAGGCTGCATGCTGCCCACGTGCGGGAGAAAGTGAGTCACACTGCAGTAACTTTCAACTGCCGCGAAAAACCAGACGCGCGCGCGGCGCCACCTGACACACCGCATACAAACGACGAGCCTCACACAATTACCAAAAAGTTCCCATTTTCTGGAAGAATCGCCATCAAAATAACCTAGAACTTCCCCCCGAAAATGTTTATAACTGTAAATGTTATAACCCTACGATAACCAACATTGTAGAAAACAAGCCATAAAAAACGGTTGAAACTTACCTCAGTCGATCGACCTCCTGTCATCGAGTGTCCCAATCAACACCGCTTCTACCGGTCTAAACATGGGAGATAGTTACAGGGGCTTCAACAGATCACACTCTTCTTCTTCTGCTGATATTGCTGGCATGAGTGTAAATCTAAATCACACTCCCCCCCTCTCATAAACCTTTAGCCCGCTCCTCCTCTTCTCCTTCTTCGGTAAAAGTCGTTCGTCTGAACCGGATCTACGGTAGGGTTTTTATATAGAAGCCGTAGTACTAGCACCAGAGCCGGTGCACAGAAAGGGGAGGGGCCAACCCATTCACTAAAAAGCATCACCTACACATCTACGCGCGTGGCCTACGTCACCCACGGAATGTTGTCAACCGAGGGGCTATTTATACAGACAAGAGAGCGGCGCGTGTGGAGGGGAAAAGCCTGTGGTACCGTCCGAACACAGCCGTACGGAGATGGAAATAGAATATGCATCGTTTTATTAGAAGCGTATAGCCAATATAGAAGTTTAAAAATATATCATATGTGCATCAACGCCAACGAAATACTTCGCAAAAATGCATCAAGCCTTTTTTCAACCACACGGGGAAATAGCTTCAGGAAGACAAGTTAGGATGTGGGAACCGAGAGAGGCTGTAACGGAGCAGCCATTTCTTCATTTGGTTCCGTATAGAACAAGGACTCAGACAGGAAATTAAATGAATAACTGTGTTGTTTCGGAATAAACATAGTTGTGTGGCTTACCTGAAAGAAAATGTGTTGGTTGCTTATTGCAGGTACTTGACAAATAAGGTGAACAATATGGCATCACGATTTTAACTCCTTTAATACAAAGCTCAAATAAACTTGATGGAAATTGACGTCAGTTTCCACGAATAACGATATGATTATGCATGCAGTAGTAGCCTATATTGCTGATGTGAAACAATTCGGCAATATACATTTATGTAGCCTACAACATCCAGCAAACATATCCTCAAAGACCTGTACTGGGAAATGTTTATCTGGATATTACCTAGTTTTGTCGTGCTGTCCGTGGTGCAGAAAATGCCTACTAGTTGATCCATTCGTCTCGCTCCCTGAATTACATGACTAGGCAGGAGTCGTTATACGAGCACGCGCGGGCTGTCATAATCAGTGCTTATTGGTTTTAGAACCAGATGGAGACATTTGCATCGCAAATCCAAGAAATAGGCCTACCTCAATTACATCCGGCCATTATAAATGAATAAGAGATGGGATTCACCACCCAGTTACTTTTATTGCCGGTTTATTATTATTTTGTTGTGCACACCAGAAATAATTATTGTTCCTGCTTAACACTAAATAGTAAGGTCACCAATTACTGACGGAGGTATCAATGTAGTGCTTCTTGGGGGGTAGAGAGACCCACGTATTTTCGATATGTAAATGGAGAATATACAATTCACAGGGAATTGTATAAACATATTTGGTCTTAGACGGTCCTGGACTCTAACCAGGCTCATGCAGTTATAGAAGGAGGCATAACCGTGCGTGGACCACACCACACTCATCTATATTCATGATGACTTTTGGGGACTCCGGCACTGAGCAGTGCGTAATCAAACGTGTCAGACTTACGTAGGCGTCAGCCCGCGCGGGACCCCGCCGTTATTGGACGCGATGTGGGCGAGCGAGAGGGGATAAGGACGGGAGCGAGCGGCATGCATGCCGGCTTCAGTCTAGAGCAGATCATGCTTTAGGATTTTTGTTGAACATGTGTGTCGTGTGCGTCCTGGGCTGGCATATGTTAACAAACGAGAATAATATATCTGGGTTGTTTTCTATCTGTCACACTGCCGGGAGCAGTCGGTTTTTCGGCACCAAGGGGCTGAGGACAGCGAAAGGGCGGTGTGTGGGCCGTGAACCACGGCGCTGTCCGGGGTGCTGAACCGGTATAAAGCGTCTCTCGGTGCTTCGCGTTAATCGGTCCGTTCTCCTGAATTGCAAACTCGTTTACTTTTTACAATTAATCGAAAATCCTTAGACTGGTGGGGGAACGGGATTGTGTTGGCTTGTATACCAGGCGTTTCCTTTCAATATAGCAAAAACGGTGAACAAGGGCACATATTTACATGTTGGCAAATTCTCTATAACCTTTCTCTCATTCCTGTTCTGTAATTGCACTGCACGTGTTGTTCTATATAATTCCCCATACTGATCCTGAGGTAAAATATAGCAATATTTTGATCGACATCTACAGGTACGTTGAATTGTATTAATGTTAGGTCAATCTCTCTTTCGCTCACTCTCCTTTCTCTGTGTATCTCTCTCATTGTATCTCTCTCTTAAAAACACAAAGAGAAACGAAAAGACTTGAAGAGTATATCTCAGTCAGATAGTTTAGTAAACACTTTCTACTTACTAGATTATGCTGCCATCCACATTAGCATGGTGAATTGACCATTCAATAGTCTACGACCCATCATATTGTCAATGGCCATATACACCTGTTGTCCTGCTACTCCCACAACAGTTTAGCACAGAAAATCGACTTTTTAACAATAAAAACTCAACAACAAAAACTCATATTTGCTGGGGATACCTGTGGAACACTGGACAGTTATTACGTGGGAAGTACCTGGGGAACACTGGACAGTTTTGCTGTGTGTACACAAGAAAATGTGTAGATAACACAGTGTTTGCCCTGTCACGTGTCTCTCTGACTACTGGTGTTAATCCAATAGCCTAGTCGACCCTCTCTGCCACGAGATTCACACCACACTTTGGAGGATAGTAATCAGGTTCAATATGGCATTCAAAGTGGAAAAGCAGGTGACAGTACATTTGACCTGATTAGACTATTAAAATTCGGACATTCTTGATCTTGTGCCAGTTGTTCATGGGCAGTGGGGGGCTTAGTTGGTTTTAATCTATTACTGTTTGATGTTGTTTGTGTAAGATGTGATGTAGCGCAATTTTGTTTTTCATCAGGGTATAGGTTTTCCCCATTCAGTGTTTTGATTGTTGATTTGTAATTTAACAATTACAAAGGAATGTTGTCTATCAGACGCTGTGTGAATGTTGTATATCTGACACTGTGTAAATCTTGTATATCTGATGCTGTGTGAATGTTGTCAATCAGACGCTGTGTGAATGTTGTCTATCAGATGCTGTGTGAATGTTGTATATCTGATGCTGTGTGAATGTTGTCTATCAGACGCTGTGTGAATGTTGTCTATCAGACGCTGTGTGAATGTTGTCTATCAGACGCTGTGTGAATGTTGTCTATCAGACGCTGTGTGAATGTTGTCTATCAGACGCTGTGTGAATGTTGTATATCTGACGCTGTGTGAATGTTGTCTATCAGACGCTGTGTGAATGTTGTCTATCAGACGCTGTGTGAATGTTGTTTATCAGACGCTGTGTGAATGTTGTCTACCAGACGCTGTGTGAATGTTGTGTGTCAGATATTCTATCAGTTGCGAATGTTGTAAGGACTTATTTCCGGTCCTCTGCAAGGAAAAGGGAAAGTGCACAGCGAGCGCCGCTATATTTGTCTCTATTTACTGTGTATTTGTGTGTGTGTGTGTGTGTGTGTGTATGTGTGTGGTTCTATGAGCATGTGTGCTACTTGTTTTCTGGGCCCAGTGATACTACAACTCACACAAAGAGACTGTCATATGTTCTCGATCATATAAGATTAGTGACTGTCCAATGACACATAGCCAAACTTAAATATTTTATTTGAATTAACTGCAGTAATAAGACTCACAAGATAAAAATGCCTGAAGATATCAGTTAGTTATTATAATATATTTTTCACTGCCTCTCTTTCGCTCTTATAATATATTTTTCACTGCCTCTCTTTCGTTCTTTTTTCTTTCCACCGCTTTCCATAACTTTGCTAGTTAGCCTATGTCAGGATATCACACCACCTGATAAAACACTGGTTTATAAATAACCAAGCATGTTCTTTATCAATTTAAAATTTCCTCAGACAGATGTTGAATGAATAGTGAAAAGTGACCTTCACTTTGCAGGGTACCATGCAACCCCCAATTAAGACGGTCCACCCTGGTCTACCAAATGACCAAAGACCAACTGTTCAACATAATAGCTACTGTGCTGATTCATATTTGTGACTCATCCGTCTTTCTACTGTATATTTGTCATCACAATCATAATAGACAGTCTACTGGTGTATATCTTTCATCACAATACAGTCTACTGATGTAGATCTTTCATCACAATAGACAGTCTACTGGTGTATATCATTCATCATAAAGACAGTCTACTGCTGTATATCTTTCATCACAATAGACAGTCTACTGGTGTATATCTTTCATCACAATAGACAGTCTACTGGTGTAGATCTTTCATCAAAATAGACAGTCTACTGGTGTATATCATTCATCATAATAGACAGTCTACTGGTGTATATCTTTCATCACAATACAGTCTACTGATGTAGATCTTTCATCACAATAGACAGTCTACTGGTGTATATCATTCATCATAAAGACAGTCTACTGCTGTATATCTTTCATCACAATAGACAGTCTACTGGTGTATATCTTTCATCACAATAGACAGTCTACTGATGTAGATCTTTCATCAAAATAGACAGTCTACTGGTGTATATCATTCATCATAAAGACAGTCTACTGCTGTATATCTTTCATCACAATAGACAGTCTACTGATGTAGATCTTTCATCAAAATAGACAGTCTACTAGTGTATGTCTTTCATCACAATAGACAGTCTACTGGTGTATATCTTTCATCACAATAGACAGTCTACTGATGTAGATCTTTCATCAAAATAGACAGTCTACTGGTGTATGTCTTTCATCACAATAGACAGTCTACTGTATATCTTTCATCATAATAGACAATCTACTGGTGTATGTTTTATAATAATTAAGGTGTCTAATGTACCAGATTTTAGAACAGTCTTCTCATGCGGATATCTTCCTATTTACTCATTTTCAACTTCCTTTGTCTCTCTAACGCTGAATCATTCTGTCACTGTCTTTTTTGTCTTGTTTTCTGTATCACTGTCTCTCTTTTGTTCGCTCTCTTCCTCATGTTCTCTCTTTCTCATGTTCTCTTTCATTATCTTGTTCTCTCTTTTGTTCTCACATCTTGTTCTCTCTTTCTCTTGTTCTCAAATCTTGTTCTCTCTTTCTCTTGTTCTCAAATGTTGTTCTCTCTCTCTTGTTCTCATATATTGTTCTCTCTTTCTCTTGGTTTCATATCTTGTTCTCATATATTGTTCTCTCTTTCTTGTTCTCATATATTGTTCTCTCTTTTTCTTGTTCTCATATATTGTTCTCTCTTTCCCTTGGCTTCATATCTTGTTCTCATATCTTGTTCTCTCTTTCTCTTGTTCTCATATCTTGTTCTCTCTTTCTCTTGTTCTCATATCTTGTTCTCTCTTTCTCTTGTTCTCATATCTTGTTCTCTCTTTCTCTTGTTCTCATATCTTGTTCTCTCTTTCTCTTGTTCTCATATCTTGTTCACTCTTTCTCTTGTTTTCATATCTTGGTCTCTCTTTCTCTGTATTCTGGAGAATGAAAAAACTATAATTCCTTCTCATTCTCTCTTCTCTCCCCCTCCCACCTACACCACCTCCTCCTCTCCCTCCCCCCTCTCTGACTCATACTGAAATCCCAGCGTGTCTCCCTCTTCTGCCCTCCTTTGCCTCCACCCTCCCCCCAATTCTCATTTGTGTTTTCCCTCCTTTTGATTTCCCTGCTCACTGGAATGCAATGAGTGCAGAGAAAGACACAGAAAGAAAGATTTAGAAAGAGAGAGAGAGAGTGAGAGAGATAGAGTAAAGGAGAGAGGAGGGGGAGTACGGGGGAGGGAGAGAGGAGTCACTGCTGCCTGACACGCATATTAGGAGGATTCCGTTAAAGGGAGTCAAGGTGCTGGGAGGTCTGCAGCTCGTGGGTGTTGACTGGTAAAACCCCTCTAACCCCTACGCACGTCTCCTCGTCTGTCTCTCTGCGCTAATGCACACGCCTACATCATCTCAAGTACACGTGCATGCACGCGCACACACACATGTGTGCAATTTACCTTTTCTTAGACGAGCGCAAACGCACGCACGCACATCGTGTGTTTCAAACGAGCACTCGGCAGACGTCTGGTGATTTGGTCTGTCGACTCACTGCACAGCTGATTCCTAACAAAGTGCACGCGCTTTGACCGTATCCCATATGGTCGGTAAATGCCGTGCAGACTGTCTGTCGTCAGGCGGTCTGCAGGGGTTCTCGCAGAGGCAAAGCGTGTCGGTCCGTTGCATCCATGAGTCTAGCCAAATTCATCCACTTCTAAAAAAAACAGCTAATAGCCCACAGCACTGAATCCTAGCTGCCGTATGTGACATCATTTTATTAAAATGAACAGGTTTTAATTACAAACTTGATATGGCCCGAAGTCAGTGCGGTATCTATCCAGACAGTTCTGCTGCAGTGTACACTCAGATGTCAACATAGCAACTGGTGCTGGGTGCACAAGACGTGTGGGAGAAGGTGTGTGATACATGATTTGTTAGAGAAGACACATGTAGCTGACTGTCTAGTCAGTTTGTCTTTCTTTCTGCCATCTTTTTTGTCAGTTTGTCTGCCTGGTTTTCTTGTAAGGCTGTCTGCGCCTCTGTTTGTCTTGTCAGGCTGTCTGCCAGCTTGTCTTGTATGTTTGTCTGCCTGTCTGCTGGTCTTGTTGGTTTGTCTGTTTGCGTTGTCAGGCTGTCTGTCTGTCTGTCTGTTTGTCTTGTCAGTCTGTCTGCCCATCTGTTTCTCATGTCTGCCAGCTTGTCTTGTATGTTAATTCTTCTGTTTTGTCTGTCTGCAAATCAATACTTCACACAATCCTCCAGTCACTTTGTTACCCCTCTAAATCACTGTGTAATCTTGAAATAAACGTTTCACATTGCAGTACCTGTTCACATAAAGTACATGTTCATATCATTCTCTTCTCTCTGGTTAAAAGTGGGGAACCCAACCATAGCATACATATAGGCACGGAATCAAGTAAACCTTGGTAATCTGGTGAAAACATGTTGGTCATGACTGACAATGATAAATCTGTCAACACGCATGCAAAGCTTCAAAAGAATGGCTCAAAAAGAAGAAGTGCTGGGTTATAAAATACCTGAGTCATGCCTTAATTGCAAACGCTTGAACATGACGGAGACTGAAACACAGTTATAAAAATTGGATATGTGTGGTTCGAGTTTAACCAAAGGAACCAATAACAGCTGTCAAAGCAAAGGATGTACTTAATTTTACTTGCAAAGTACATTTCTGTTGATTTTTTAAGAATAAATTAATACAAAATATAACCTTTCGGTGTGATTTAATAAATTACGTTACCTATCTGTCATTAGTGTTGAAATGAAAACGGAATATCCATCTGTGCAAATATGTATTTAAATTTACACACGCCAGGCTTCGCATGACAATTGCAGAATCATGCAGGCAGGAAGGAATAGCAAAGAGTGTGTGTTACTAATTCAATAACGTGTGAGCGTGTGTGTGTGAGCGTGTGTGTGTGAGCGTGTGTGTGAGCGTGTTGGTTATGATCTATGTTAGCACTGGGGATGAGTATTATCACACTGAGGCTGTGAGGTCATCGACAGACCATGCTGAAGATCTAACAGAGCACCCCCTCACCCGCTCACTCCCTCATCCGCTCACCCTCTCATCCGCTCACCCCCTCATCCGCTCGGTGTATCTCGCTATCTTTTACTTTCTCTCTCTCCTTTCATCCGTCTATTCAGTGTATGTATTCACCTTCCCTCGGATTCCCCCGTTGCCCTTCCCACAGTATACATAAAACATTATAACAGCACATAGTATATATGCCCTGAGCCCAGTGACAGCGGCTCGTCACTCATCCCTTTCTCTATCTCATCCCTTTCTTCCATTGGTATCTTGCATGAACATTTCCTCACACCGTTCTTCACTCCATTTCTCTTTCTGCTCCCCATCTCTCACTCCTTTTCTCTTTCTGCTACCCATCCGTCACTCCTTTTCTCTTTCTGCTACCCATCTCTCACTCCATTTCTCTTTCTGCTCCCCATCTCTCACTCCATTTCTCTTTCTGCTCCCCATCTCTCACTCCATTTCTCTTTCTGCTACCCATCTCTCACTCCATTTCTCTTTCTGCTCCCCATCTCTCACTCCATTTCTCTTTCTGCTACACATCTCTCACTCCTTTTCTCTTTCTGCTCCCCATCTCTCACTCCATTTCTCTTTCTGCTCCCCATCTCTCACTCCATTTCTCTTTCTGCTACCCATCTCTCACTCCATTTCTCTTTCTGCTCCCCATCTCTCACTCCATTTCTCTTTCTGCTCCCCATCTCTCACTCCTTTTCTCTTTCTGCTACCCATCTGTCACTCCTTTTCTCTTTCTGCTACCCATCTCTCACTCCATTTCTCTTTCTGCTACCCATCTCTCACTCCATTTCTCTTTCTGCTACCCATCTGTCACTCCATGTCTCTTTCTGCTACCCATCTCTCACTCCATTTCTCTTTCTGCTACCCATCCGTCACTCCATTTCTCTTTCTCTTCCCCATCTCTCACTCCATTTCTCTTTCTGCTACCCATCTGTCACTCCATTTCTCTTTCTGCTACCCATCTCTCACTCCATTTCTCTTTCTGCTACCCATCCGTCACTCCATTTCTCTTTCTGCTCCCCATCTCTCACTCCATTTCTCTTTCTGCTCCCCATCTCTCACTCCATTTCTCTTTCTGCTACCCATCCCTCACTCTTTCACTTAATTGTCGGCTGTACACTTCTCCCTCCATCTGCTCCTCCTCTGATGTCACTTCCAAAAGGCATCCCTCCATCCCACCTCCCATGTTTCCCAGGGGATGGAGAGAGAGAGAGATATAAAGAGAGATAGATGAGGGGGCAGTGGAAACCCCCCTGGTGTTAAGAATTCACCTGCATAAAAACTCCCTCCGCCTCCGCTCTCCTCATCTGTATTCAGGGTCTCTCCTCTCTCCTTCCCTCCATCACACTCTCTCTCCTTCCTCCCTCACGATCGTCCTCCTTCCTGTTCCCAGTCTTCAGTCGTTCTGCATTGCTTTACCTGCACTAGAGCACGAACACACACACACACACAGAGATAGACACACACCCCACACTTCCGGATCTCCCTCCCTCTCTCACACACAGACAGACGTTACTCCACTGCAGAAACGACACATTCTCCACTACGGCACTGAATCACAGCACACTCACAGTCAAATTGGTATCGCGCCTAAACTAGGGAATGTGTAATTATTATTTATTATTATTCAGAACTCTAACCACAAAACTTACAGGCGATGTTTGAAATGTCAATTTTTTCAAAACTCTTGGATGCAATTAGGTAAGATTACCTGTTCGCTGGACTAAAAGTACCTGTTCCAAATGACACAAGTGAACATCATAGCATTTCCGTTTCAACGATGAAAGATAAAACTATCAATTGATACAACTGCTCAAAGTGGGAAGTAAATGTTGCATTGTTCGATATGCCTAGTTTTATGGACGCTGACGGAAAACATTCCAAGTTTAGATCAGGAAAGCTTCAGGACACCGAGATCCATTGACAGCAATTACCTTTGAGCGTGAACCAATCGGACAGCATTATCTACGAGTGTGATTTATGTATTTTCTTATCATAACTCTCTATGAGACACTGTTCCTATGGTCCTATGAGCCACTGTTCCGGATCATGTTTAAAGATTTGACGTCACTGTATGTATGCAGGCGCTTATGTCATTGCTCCTCCAATACTGCAAACTTGTTCATATTAGGGTACGGGTATATTACGAAATGAGGGACATCCACCTACAGTAACATGAGGCGGGGCATGGGCCTCAACAGAGAGGCGGGGCATGGGCCTCATCAGAGAGGCGGGGCATGGGCCTCACCAGAGAGGCGGGGCATGGGCCTCACCAGAGAGGCGGGGCATGGGCCTCACCAGAGAGGCGGGGCATGGGCCTCACCGGAAAGGCGGGGCATGGGCCTCACCAGAGAGGCGGGGCATGGGCCTCACCAGAGAGGCGGGGCATGGGCCTCACCAGAGAGGCGGGGCATGGGCCTCACCAGAGAGGCGGGGCATGGGCCTCACCAGAGAGGCGGGGCATGGGCCTACCAAGAGAGGCGGCGCATGGGCCCACCCAGAGATGCGGGGCATGGGCCTAACCAGAGAGGCGAGCCATGGGCCTCACCAGAGAGGCGGGGCATGCTGGGATGCCTGAGGCAAAATTTTGACTGACCAACAAGAGCCGGCTGTGGTCAATTTAGTTCGGGACAGGAATTTGGCAGAACATCTTGGACAATGTTAAAATGTAATCAGTAATAACCTTTTTTTAAATGTCTAAAGGTATTGCCAGTGATCACATGTTTCATATGGTTATTTGGTTACCGGAGAGGCTGAAATGGGATCGTGAGAGAGATAGTTGGGTAGAGAACGTAGGGTGAGAGAAATGTGTGTGTGTGTGGGGGGGTTGGGTATGTGCGTGGGTAGGTTTGTAAGATGCTGGCCCTTTAACTACGTAGTGAGTTGTGTTACTAGGGAAATGGGCATGTTTACTGTAATTCTGCCGCTACGGTTACAACAGCACTTCTCCTGCTGCTGGGTCACCACGTGCTGTCTCTTTCTCACCTTCTATCTCTGCTGCATTCCTTTTCACACCATGTCTGTCTCTTTTTGTCTGTTTGCCCTCACATTCTCCCTTTCTCTTTCTTATCTAGCGATGTCTTTCTTCGTCCTTGTTGTTTCCTCTCACTCTATCTCCCCAAATCCACTGTGTTCCATCATGTTCTCTTTTCTTGAATCTTTCTCTTGAATTTATCTCTTTGCCCCACCCCCCCACCACACACAGACTTTCTGTTTTAGTTTAATATTTTAAGAGATTGCTTTCAAAAAATGCATTCGTGAGAGATAGATGAAAAAGTAAGATGGAAGATAGATAGAAAGAAATCCCATGGAAGAACTTGTTTTTAGACACAAATGGTGGAATTCAGTAAGGTTGCAGCCAACTAAACTAAACCCAGAATGGCTGTAGGTGGGAGAATGTCTTTGGACAGAGAGCTCAACGGGAAAACAGAATGCAGGAAGCTGCAGTGTTTTTGATCATTGCCAGCCAGCGGTTTGAGACACGTCCAACAAATACTGACACCTGCTGGTCAACAACTGTAATTGCATGTTCAGGATTAACAGCACCACGAGCAAAACACGGTATTCTGCGCATATTCGATCACACTCATCATCGCTTCGGCAAAAAGCCTTTGCAGCAGTGTATATGTGTGTGTGTGTGTGTGTGTGTGTGTGTGTGTGTGTGTGTGTGTGTGTGTGTGTGTGTGTGTGTGTGTGCGTGCGCGTGCGCATTTCATTTGTTATTGTTGTATGCCCATATTTACTCCATTTCTCTTCCTGTGCCATCTGCAACAGAAAACACTCACACACACAGCATGACTCATTGGGATGACTCACAGGCCTCTTGCCTCTCCCATCTCACATCTTTGTGTTATCATCCTAGGCAGAGAGGGGGAGGGAAAGGTGGGGGACATAGATGTTACAGTATATTACCTACAGTATTATTAATATATTGTGTACATCATATTCTAAATTCTCTGGAACCTTATGTGGGTGTATTATTCAGTGTTAATACATTGTTTTGGCCATTCATGGGAGGTTTGCTTCAGCAGTGTAAACATGATTTACACATGAATTAGGCCCCACTGAATTGATTTTGGCTCAAGGAGTCAAAGGATAGAAGCAGACGAAAGAGAGAAGAAGGATAAATACAAAAAGACAGACAGAAATGCAGAGACAAAGACAAGAGGTGAGTGGTACAAACAAAAAGGGACAGAAAGAGAAGAGGGTCTGTTACAGACTTCGGCCGTGACCATGGCAGTGTCTCTAAGGACGAACATAATGGATTTAAAGGTCCGGT
Organism: Dallia pectoralis; assembly: GCA_029465975.1. Lineage (NCBI taxonomy): Eukaryota > Metazoa > Chordata > Actinopteri > Esociformes > Umbridae > Dallia > Dallia pectoralis. The sequence continues at coordinate 13,978,104 of CM055746.1, read as the reverse complement.
TTCTAAGAACCCCATATATTTCCTTCTATACACGGTTGTTTTCATAATGAGAGAGAGAAAACACAACGATAGACGTATCTTCGTCTGCATGATTATTTACATTTCCAGCTCTCACCGGGGATTATGGGTGTGATTCAGATCTAAACTCTACATTGGCCACAACGTCCAGAATCTGTTCTTCACCATCCATGGGTGCATCTATCTGCGTTTGGTGTCGCTGTCCTGCTGAAGTCCCATAACTTTGAATTTTCCAGAACCTACCAACGTTTGGACAATCAGATAAACATGCAGTAACCCTCATGAAAAGTAACTCCTGAACAACCACTTGTCACTAATACACAAGGTCTACGCAAAACATGTTAGGTACCAAGAAGTAATTTAAGTTACTACATTTCACTACTGCATTTCATTTACATTTAAGTACTACATTTCACTACTTGTAAACACTATACACAGTAACTACTCCTATTACTACGTACCTATTTCTTAATGACTATTGTGTACCTATCGAGCTTTAGCTCATCTATTACTTTAAACCTAAACATACATGTACACTTTCTACAAATTCCTTATGCTAGGCCTACATTGCCCAATGCACTCCTGCAATAATAAGTATGTGTGTAGCTGCATACCTAAACCTTCACAGCCTACTGAGGAGGAAAAGGCTCTGACATGCCCTCTTCACAACTGACCCCGTGTGCAGACCATATTCATTTGGTATTACATTGGTATAACTTGTATTCAAAGAGAGATTGTCATATTGGCAACACACAGCTAGGTTCTTGAGTGGTGAGATAATGCAGAGTAATGTTGATGAAAGCACGGCTATAATTCAGTCAATCTGTATTTATTTAAAGTTAATTAACCTTTCAAGTTTTGCGACTGTCACTGAGAAATGACCAACATGTTTTCCTAACGCGTTTCTGTTCAAGCGCGTGTAGTTTTGCCCCATCTCACTCGCCGTATATTTGTGTTGTTGCATTGAAACGAAAATGGCGGATGAACTAGACAGAGTGCGGATTTCAGCTGCGGAGCTTCGAGCTGAAGTGTCGAATATTGTCAACCATGGTGATTGTCTCAAAGGTGAGAGCAACCGCAACAAGTTGTCGTTACAAAAAGAAATAAGGAAACACCAAAGACGAGCAGTCCGAAGTACAAATACGACCGAGACTAAGTAGCCAGCTAGCCTCCTAGCTAACGTGACGATGGTAGCTAAGCTCATCATGTGGCCGTTTGTTTTCAAACGCCCCCCGAAGAATGTCACTCACCCCACGCGCTCAACTTAAGTTCCCACGCGCCCAACGGCACTGTTCGCGTTAATGTCAATATAATGTCTGTTAACTAGTTGCCATGACTACTAGTGGTACGTAATGTTAGTAACAGCAGACACGCTAGCTTCTATTATTATAGTTTTTTTTACAGGCCACGGCTAACGTTAGTACACGTCGCATCTGTTGTTGCCATAAAACCGAGGCTGTGTTGTCATGTTGGCTACATCATGCTACACCAGAAACGAATAAAAATGAAATTGTCCCCGCGTTATTTTAATTCCTGTAATGGTTCTATGGTTGCTTTGTAATATGACAGACCATTTTAAAGGTTAAAGGCATGCGGAGGAGTTGTATGAGATGAACACAGCCTAACTTGTTTACTAGCTTTGTAGCGATCCAGAAGTTACGTACTTTGTTAACATTTGATTAGTTAAACTAGCTAACAAAATTCTAACGTAACCACTGTGTTATCAGTCATGCAATACAGTTTCCGAAGGAAAAAAAGAAAGTTGTGGATTTAAAAAATTAAATAATTTTGGGTTAAGGGGGCATTTTCCATTGTAACAGAATGCCGCAACTACTCAGATGCAACTACTCAGATGTTGCTATCCAAAACACATTGATTGAGAAGTTTAACCTAACGACTCTATTCACATTAATTAGTTATTGAAACTAAATTTATTGTACATTACATTTGACATATGTACCCACTACCCAGTTTATACGAATAAACATGAGTATCAGAAAAAATGGGTTGTCAGTCATCAGCGCATTGGATTGGTGCAAACTTTAATACCTAAGCTGTAATTTGAAGTGTTTTTATGAATTTAGCACATCCCAGGAAATCTCTGTGGCCAATATAAACAACTAGAATTTTATGTAGTCATTGTTACTGCAGCTGGCTTTGAAAACCACACAACCCGGTTTTAGTATGACAAAAATAATGAAGTCTGTTACCTTGTTAAAGTACAATAACAACCAGACTTGACACCTGACACACATGGAAATGCTGTATTTGTTATTTTGTGTGCACTTTTATATTTATTCACATTTATCTGATTATTATTTTTGCTATTTTATTTTAGCATTTACTTACAGAAATTGTCTACCAGTCCAACGTCGCAATGTAAACAACTATGCACAGACAATTTCAGATATAGGTATTTCATCCATATGGCATGTTCTAGGGATCTTTTAATTCAGCCCAAAAAACACTAGACCAACATTGTACATCTTGGGTTTACATTTTGTTGTTAGGGTCTTTATTTACTTATTTATTTAAATGGTTTCCTTAGTTTCTGCATTGCTGTCAGCGAATTGAAAAGTAAGCACTTTGTTGAATGCTCCATATGTATCCTGATCATAATGTCAGTACAGCTCTGTTTAGGAGCCAGTGTTCTCATTTCACTGCGCATTGTAATCACTGCATACTCTCTGATTTTTCCTCGTCATCCCTCAACAACCCATCCCCCCCGGTCTCTCATCCCTGATCTCCCATATCTTCTCCCCATATCTTCTCCCCCATCCCTGCTCCCCCATCCCTGCTTCCTTATCCCTGCTCCCCCATCCCTGCTCCCCCATCCCTGCTCCCCCATCCCTGCTCCCCCATCCCTGCTCCCTCATCCCTGCTCCCCGTATTTTCTCCCCATCCCTGCTCCCCCATCCCTGCTTCCTTATCCCTGCTTCCTCATCCCTGCTCCCCCATATTTTCTCCCCATCCCTGCTCCCCCATCCCTGCTTCCTTATCCCTGCTTCCTCATCCCTGCTCCCCCGTATTTTCTCCCCATCCCTGCTCCCCCATCCCTGCTTCCTTATCCCTGCTTCCTCATCCCTGCTCCCCCATATTTTCTCCCTCATCCCTGCTCCCCCATCCCGGCTCCCCCGTCTTTTCTCCCCATCCCTGCTTCCTTATCCCTGCTTCCTCATCCCTGCTCCCCCGTATTTTCTCCCCATCCCTGCTTCCTTATCCCTGCTCCCCCATCCCTGCTCCCTCATCCCTGCTCCCTCATCCCTGCTCCCTTATCTTTGCTTTCTCATCCCTGCTCCCTCATCCCTGTCACAGAGGACTTCGTAGAGGAGGGGCGTGGCCAACGTCAAGAACAGCGTAACTATAGCAATGACGTGGCAGAACACCATGACCTGCAGCGCTGGCAGCGCCATGACAGTGAGGACGGCAACCCTGTCAGCTCGCCTGGTCACCCGGGAGTCCCTGGGACAATGACATCTGACCATGATGAGGAGCTGGGGATGTCGCCATCGATGAAGGAGGGGGAAGAAGTCAAAATGGCCCCCACTGAAACGGTTGCGACAAAACACAGATTTACAGATGGAGCGATGGGAAAAGGCGCACAGAAAGGTGGAGGTTGTTTTACTTCAAACAGGGGTGGTGGCAATCACGAATCTACAAAACAGAGGACTCAAAGAGCTGCACACCCCACCACTGGAAGTGACAACAACAACAGCAGAAGTAGCAGTGCAAAGGGTCCTGCAGGTTCAGGCAGCCGACCACAGAGCTCCAGACAGAGAGAGGCAGCAGATCACAGGGAACCAGACCCCCCAGAGGCAAAGGGTGGTTTCCCCAGCTCTCCTAAGCCCTCCAAGAAGACCCGTAAACCAGATAGAGAAATCTACCAGCCGGGTGGCCGGAGGAGTGCCACCACCAACCTGGGGAAGGAAGCCGGGGCTGTCAGAGAGACAGAAAAAACAACTGGTCCCCCTGGCGCTGGTCCCCCTGGCGCTGGTCCCCCTGGCGCTGGTCCCCCTGGCGCTGGTCCCCCTGGCGCTGGTCCCCCTGGCGCTGGTCCCCCTGGCGCTGGTCCTCCTGGCGCTGGTCCTCCTACTGTTGGTCCTGTCAGAGAGGAAACCCAAGCTTCGAGAGAACCACCTACTCAAAAAGAGACCAGAGGGGAGACGGGGAGGGAGGAGAATTTAAATGGCGGAAGAGGAGGTGGAGAGACAGGCAGGAGGCAGCGGATGAAAGGAGAGGCTAAAGCAGCGGTAATAGCAGTGGTCTCAGTGTTGGAGCCCCTGACTGGGGACATGGACAAACTCAGTCTAACTGCCTCATCTGGGAGAGAACTGGAAGGGACAATAGGAGAAGAGGGTGACAACGGAGTAGACAGGAGAAGGAAGGCCAGCGGTGAGGGCAGGAGGAGCAGAGCTGGAGGCGGTGGAGGAACCACAGCAAATGAAGGAGGCGAGAAGACTGAGGAAAAGAAGAGGGAGAGAAACCGGAGGAACAGAGGAAGAGGAGAAAACGGGGGTAATCAGGATTCAAGAAGGAGAGGAACATTGGAAGAAAGCGGGAAGGTTGAGCGAGGAATCGGAGTGAAGGAGAGCAACAGGAGAGCATCGGAGGGGGACAGAGAGAGAGGAGAGAACCAACCCAGAGACTCACAGAGGGACAGAGAGAGAGGAGAGAACCAACCCAGAGACTCACAGAGGGACAGAGAGAGAGGAGAGAACCAACCCAGAGACTCACAGAGGGACAGAGGGAGAGGAGAGAACCAACCCAGAGACTCACAGTGGGACAGAGAGAGAGGAGAGAACCAACCCAGAGACACACAGAGGGACAGAGAGAGAGGAGAGAACCAACCCAGAGACTCACAGAGGGACAGAGGGAGAGGAGAGAACCAACCCAGAGACTCACAGTCGGACAGAGAGAGAGGAGAGAACCAACCCAGAGACACACAGAGGGACAGAGAGAGAGGAGAGAACCAACCCAGAGACTCACAGAGGGACAGAGAGAGAGGAGAGAACCAACCCAGAGACTCACAGAGGGACAGAGAGAGAGGAGAGAACCAATCCAGAGACACACAGAGGGACAGAGAGAGAGGAGAGAACCAACCCAGAGACTCACAGAGGGACAGAGAGAGGGGAGAGAACCAACCCAGAGACTCACAGAGGGACAGAGAGAGGGGAGAGAACCAACCCAGAGACTCACAGAGGGACAGAGAGAGGGGAGAGAACCAACCCAGAGACTCACCTCATGCGAAGGGAAGAGAGAAACAGGGGGATCGAGAGACAGAGCGAAAAAAGCCAAGGTATCGAGAGATAAAGAGAGACACCCAGAGAGGAAACAACAGACCACAGGACGTAGACAGAGAAAGAGATGAAGAGATACAAAGACACAGAGAGAGGGATGGAGGGATAGAGAGAAACAGAGAATGCGATGGAGGGATAGAGAGAAACAGAGAAAGGGATGGAGTGAGAGAGAGAAACGGAGAGAAGGATGGAGTGATAGAGAGAAACAGACAGAGGGATGGAGAGATGAGGAGAAACAAAGAGGCGGGGGAAGTTGGCTATAGATGCAACAGCAACAACCCCAACAACAACCACCTGGCATCTTCGAAGCGTTACTCCAAGTCAGATATCAGACGACCCAGGACCCGCACCTACAGCACCAGCTCAGCCAGCAGTGGCACCAGCCTGGACGGGCCTGGACTGGGAGGCGGCATTGGGGAGGACAGGGCCCGACGAGACCTCGTGGGGCGCAGAGAGCGAGACAGAGGGGAGGGAGGGAGAGGTCAACTCCAGAACCGGAGGCGAAACACTAGGGGCTCCTCTACAGACTCGCTGGAAGAGAGCAAGGTGGATGAAAGAATAGATGAGAGGAGGAGGAGGAGAAGGGACGGAGGAGAACTGCACTGGAGCCCGGAGAGGAAGGAGAGCCAGGGGGGACAAGGCAGGGGAGGGAGAGGAGGGCTCTTGAAGGTGTCTCAGAGTGACAGACAGTCAGGCATCTCTCAGACCAGCGAGGAGCCCAGCGAGGACCCCCAGGGTCGACGCAGGCAGGGAACTGGGCCTCAAGGCAGGGGGAGGGGCATCCTCATCCTTCCGGCCCACACTGACCTCTCGCATTTGCCAGCAGAGCCCGGTCCGAGGCTCCTGTTTGGGGGGATCCGTGGAGGGAGGGAGGCGGGCAGAGGAAGAGGCGGAGGAAGAGGCGGAGGAATGAGGCGTCTTTGGGACCCCAACAACCCTGACCAGAAACCTGCTCTTCGTGTTTCCCAGCATGCCTCTCTCCAGCAGCAGCAGTCTCCCCCCATGTACCTGCAGACGGGTGGAGGTTACGGAGCAATGCACTTCCTGGATACGGACGATGAGACTGCGGGGAGTCCGCCAGTCCGCCAGGGGGAGCACTTCCAGCAGCAGGCAGCAGCCATGGCCCAGGCCTACTACAAGTACCAGAACTCTGACAACCCCTACCCATACAACGCCAACCCTAACCCAAACACACGGTACCCTTTCCCCTACCACACTATGCCCTCTGGCCCCTACCAGATACCCACCTCCAACGGCATGTACCCAGCTCAGTTCTACGGGGTATACAGGGGCCAGATAGGGTACCCGCCTGTGGCTGGAGCCGGGGGCATGTCTGGGGCAGGGCTTACTCCAGAAGAGGCGGAGCAACAGGCCAGGGGAGAGCTAGGGAGACTGCTGAGAGCGGCTGACAGCCAAGAGTTACAGCTCAGCAACCTCCTTTCTAGGGATCGACTCAGTGCTGATGGACTGGACCGTATGGCCCAACTGAGGTATGATGGAGGGATGGGAGGGTTCTGGGGAATGAGAGGAGGATAGAGAGAGAGGGTTTTAGAAAGCATGGAGAGTGTAGTAGATTAGAAAAGATCTTTAATATCCTTTAACAGTACAAGTACAGTACATCGAAATGCAGTTTGCATCCAATCAAAAGTGTGAAAAGGGCAGTGCAAAAATGATATGCATGGCAGTGTGTCAATGTGCAGAATGCCCTAATGTGAGCCTACATTGGATAGGTAACTGTGCAGTTGTGCAGTTTAGCAATGTAACTAATGTAAGTGCAAATATGCAGAGGACAACACTAGCGGAATGCATTAGTGCGAGTGGCAAATGGGGAGTACAAACCGCATGCATTTGTGCAAGTGGTAAATGGGGAGTACAAACCGCATGCATTGTGCAAATAAAATAAGCGGTGTGCAAAGTAAGAAGTAGCAGAGGAGACATGGCTAGCGAAGTGTTTCAAAGTTCAGCAGGGTAACAGTTTATACATATGTAATGGTTCATAGAGGAATGCTGTTTCCTTGCAGGGCGGACCTGTTGACCCTGTATGAGCGTGTGATCCTGACCGACATAGAGTTCAGTGACAGTCAGAACCTGGACCAGGCTCTGTGGAAGAACGTGTTCTATCAGGTTATAGAACGCTTCAGACAGCTCCTCAAAGACCCCAGTGGGGACCCAGCTCCTCACATCACTACCATGCTACTCACGCTGCTGGATGAGGTACACACACTAAATACACACACACACACAGGAAAGACACAGAACATAAAGCGCACACACACTGTCAGCACACATATGGTGTGAGAGAAGTACTTGTCCTTCCAAAAAGTTTAGCACCATCTAAGTGTTACTGACCATTCTGTAAACCTTAATCAAGAACCAATTATTGGGCACTAGTACTGTGTTTGTTTCCCAGGGGGCACTATTCTCTGATATACTGTGTTTGTTTCCCAGGGGGCACTATTCTCTGATGTACTGTGTTTGTTTCCCAGGGGGCACTATTCTCTGATGTACTGTGTTTGTTCCCCATGGCACACTATTCTCTGACTTACTGTGTTGGTTCCCCAGGGGGCACTATTCTCTGATGCACTGTTTGTTCCCCAGGGGGCACTATTCTCTGATGCACTGTGTTTGTTTCCCAGGGGGCACTATTCTCTGATGTACTGTGTTTGTTTCCCAGGGGGCACTATTCTCTGATGTACAGTGTTTGTTCCCCAGGGGGCACTATTCTCTGATGTACAGTGTTTGTTCCCCAGGGGGCACTATTCTCTGATGCACTGTTTGTTCCCCAGGGGGCACTATTCTCTGATGTACTGTGTTTGTTCCCCAGGGGGCACTATTCTCTGATGCACTGTGTTTGTTCCCCATGGGGCACTATTCTCTGATTCACTGTGTTTGTTTCCCAGGGGGCACTATTCTCTGATGTACAGTGTTTGTTCCCCAGGGGGCACTATTCTCTGATGTACTGTGTTTGTTCCCCAGGGGGCACTATTCTCTGATGTACTGTGTTTGTTCCCCAGGGGGCACTATTCTCTGATGCACTGTGTTTGTTTCCCAGGGGGCACTATTCTTTGATGCGCTGCTTCAGAAACTCCAGACCGTGTTTCAGTTCAAGCTGGAGGACTACATGGACGGCATGGCCATCAGAGCCCGCCCACCACACAAAACGGTAACATCAGGCTAGCAGCTTTCGGGGGTTTGTTATGTGTGTTTTTCGGGGTGTAAGGATGCAGGTTTGGGGTTCAGGGTTCCCGTGTCCCCAATGAGTACTGTAATACAACAAAAACAAATTATTCATAAAAGCAGTCTATCGCTGTGTATTTTTCTTAACGGTGTAATTATTTACACGCTCGATCTGTGAAACCTTTACGATCATTGGCCTTCGACTGGTGTGCTGTTCTTCAAACAATTAAACGCGTGTGTGTGTTTGTTTAACCCTGATGTACTGTGTGTGTCCATCCAGGTGAAGTATGCCCTAATCAGTGCCCAGCGGTGTCTGATCTGTCAAGGAGACATCGCCCGTTACCGGGAGCAGGCCAGTGACTCAGCTAATTACGGCAAGGCCCGCAGGTACGCACGTCACCATGGTTACCGAAGGAACACTCTCGCCTCTCCATCCACTGCGTTCAATGGAGGGTAGCGGGTGTTGTTTAGCGTGTTGTTCAGAGGGTAATGGAATAATTCTCCTGAGTCTGTCCTGAGAGATTTAATCACAGTGTGATTGATGGCCTTCCGACAATGCACTTCCAGGCTGTTTCATGATGACACGTCACAATGTGACGGGACCAAACATGGCTCTTGATGTCAACTAGGTTTCTTTGGTTCTAGCCGGTAGTAGTTTAGCCAACTAGTGTTCAGTATTTACCTTCATTGGGTTTGGGTGACAGGTTTCCGGGACAATGGTTGCCTGGTTATCTGCTGCCCACACAATGCCAGGTGCGCTTCTGTTTCTGAGTCATGGTTGTGTAAAGGCCATACATTGTGAACGTACAACCACACATGCTGTGGTCATTCCTGATCTGCAGAACTGGGGTTCTGTGACCCTGAACCAACCCGGGGTTTGAACCGTGAACTACCGTCTTAAGAGTTTGCCCGCTGAGATAGTATGCTTAACCTGCATTGATGAAGGGATCAGGAGAGTGAAGTCATTTCCTCTTCCTGCTCTATTCCTGTCGACAGTTGGTATCTGAAGGCCCAGCAGATTGCCCCTAAGAACGGACGCCCCTACAACCAGCTGGCTCTGCTGGCCGTCTACACGGTAAGTGGGGTGGTGACGGGGGTGGTTACAGATGTGGTGACGGGGGTTGGTTCCAGGAGTGGATACGGGGGTGGTTACAGGAGTGGTGACGGGGGTGGTTAGGGGCAGGTGACGGGGGAGGTTACAGGGGTGGAGCAGGGGGAGGTGACGGGGGTGGTTAGGGGGCAGGTGACGGGGGTGGAGCAGGGGGAAGTGACGGGGGTGGTTAGGGGGCAGGTGACGGGGGTGGTTACAGGGGTGGAGCAGAGGGAGGTGACGGGGGATGACTTGTTTCAGGTGTCATTGGAGCCAGTATATAGTCAAATGAGAAAACTGAGCCATACAAGAAATGTCCCGTAGGTTTGTCCATCTCTCCTTCACTCTCTCCTCTACCTTCTGTTTCTCTTTCTTTACTCTATCAGAAAAGGAAGTTGGATGCTGTGTATTACTACATGCGGAGTCTAGCGGCCTCCAACCCTATCCTGACCGCCAAGGAAAGTCTCATGAGCCTGTTTGAAGAAGCCAAACGCAAGGTTAGACACATCAACCGACAAACACCACATACTGTCAGGACCCTCTCAGAATCCTGTCAGAGCTTAGTCAGAACACAGCCAAAGGCAGAACCCCTTGAGTCACTATGGTCAGAACCCAGTTACAATCAAAACCAAATGAGACCCTTAGCAACAATGAAAACTCAATGAGAACCCAGCAACCATCTGAACTCAATGAGAACCCAGCAACCATCTGAACTCAATGAGAACCCAGCAACCATCTGAACTCAATGAGAACCCAGCAACAATCAGAACTCAATGAGAACCCAGCAACAATCAGAACTCAATGAGTACCCAGCAACAATCAGAACTCAATGAGAACCCAGCAACAATCAGAACTCAATGAGAACCCAGCAACAATCAGAACTCAATGAGAACCCAACTGCAGTCATCTCTTGTTGTGGTGGAGCTGTGTGTGTGTGTGTGTGATGTTTTCTTGATTCCTAACCCTTGACCTCTTGGTCTGTTCTTCCCCAGGCGGACCAGATGGGACGCAAACGGAGGCAGGAGTCAGAGGGAGGTAACATGGGCCCGGGGGTCAGAGGAGGTGGACGAGGAGAGGAGGTAGCCAGGGTGGAGATTTGGATTCGTCCCAGCGGCCCGGCCGGGGCTCCGTCATCCCACCGCGGTGGTAGTGAGTCCAGCAGAGACTCAGAACAGGAAGGAGAGCTGGGAAACCTCAGCACCAGTGATGTAAGACCCACAGTACAGGCAACATAAATGATCAAACCCAAACTAGACTGGGCATCAAAGACGTGAAACGTTTCTGCTAGTGTCGCAACGATAGCTGGCTTTGCTATTGGACGTGCTGACTGGTCATCAAGTTCTCTACTGTGATTGGCCCGTGCCAACAATGCTGCTTCAGAAATAAAACCGGTTCATACATGTTCGCTCCGGTTTCAGTGGTTAATGGGCTTAACCACGTCACCCCGACAGAACTCTGTCCCCTTCAATTAAAACCATCCCCTTCCCAATGGGCCCTTACGCACACACACACACACACACACACATACATGTATACATACACATATGCACGCGACCTTGTACTCAGACACACATCTTTCACTGCACACACACACACACACACACATACATGTATACATACACATATGCACGCGACCTTGTACTCAGACACACACCTTTCACTGCACACACACACACACACACACACACACACATGTATACATACACATATGCACGCGACCTTGTACTCAGACACACACCTTTCACTGCACACACAACCATAACTCTCCAGCATAATACACCCAGGAAGGGTTGGCTGTGTGACTCACCCTGTAGCGGACAGACAGGGTGCATCGTGGGCCGCGGCTCTGTCTCGTCATCGCCATCTCCATGGTGATACGCCCTCGTGAACACACGCACGCACGTCCAGACACGCAGGTCACCTTTGCGCACGGCCACGCCCACACAGAAACGCCCACACGTCCATGTGCGCACGTGATTTGTGTCAATAGTTACTGAGAAAAATGTCTCTATACCTCCTCCAGGGAGCACTGTTTACCTTTATCAACCACCTCTGACGTTAATAACATATGTTGTTTTGTGTTTCTCCTGCCACCTCGCCGTTAACCAAGGACTCTTGGTGTCAATACTTGTTCCAGTCCTTGTCTAGCTGGTTTCACAGATGACTTGGATTCTGTGTGAAGATGCATTTATTGAGCCGTTTATCATCTGATCATGCAACACATCGACGTGGCCCAAAACGTCATGTATTATTAGAATCTACACCCGGTAAAGGCAGAAAAGGACACAGAGTCTGGCTCCTCTCTAGGTTTCTTCTTGAGTTTTAACCCTGATAGGGGGGTTTTTAGAGCTACGGGGAACAAACTCAATTAGCACTTTACCTTTGGGATTCCAGGCTGGGTATCTGTAAAAGCACTTTGTGACAACTACTGATCTAAAAATACTACGTTCATCAATTGAATATTACGATTTTTATTCCATTTAATCAACTTAATGCGTCTTCATTGTATCGATATAAACCGTGGCAATCATAACGAGGCTGTTGACTAGAAGGAGGACATAGCTAATGTACCGTCTAGAACGGATGCATCTAATGACAAAGTGATGTCGCACTCTTTTTGGACATCCCACCCCGTTGACCAGGCAGATTCAAACAATTTAAAAGAATGTTGCTCCTGTCTCTCTGCAGCTCAACAAGAGGTTCATCCTCAGCTTTCTCCACGCACACGGAAAACTATTCACTAAAGTCGGGTGAGTACATAGGATTGTGTGTGTGTGTGTGTGTTACCCACCATAGCTAAACACACTGTCTGTGTGTGTCTGGTTGAGGGTGTCGGCTAATGGGTTTGAGGTGTGTTGCAGCATGGAGTCGTTCCCAGAGGTTTCTGGTCGTGTGCTCCAGGAGTTCAGAGCACTGCTCCGAAACAGCCCCTCACCCCTGGGAAACACGCGCATGCTACAGATTATCACCATCAACATGTTCACTATACACAACGCCCGGAGCAGAGGTAACACACACCATCAACATGTTCACTATACACAACGCCCAGAGCAGAGGTAACACACACCATCAACATGTTCACTATACACAACGCCCAGAGCAGAGGTAACACACACCATCAACATGTTCACTATACACAACGCCCGGAGCAGAGGTAACACACACCATCAACATGTTCACTATACACAACGCCCAGAGCAGAGGTAACACACACCATCAACATGTTCACTATACACAACGCCCAGAGCAGAGGTAACACACACCATCAACATGTTCACTATACACAACGCCCAGAGCAGAGGTAACACACACCATCAACATGTTCACTATACACAACGCCCAGAGCAGAGGTAACACACACCATCAACATGTTCACTATACACAACGCCCAGAGCAGAGGTAACACACACCATCAACATGTTCACTATACACAACGCCCAGAGCAGAGGTAACACACACCATCAACATGTTCACTATACACAACGCCCAGAGCAGAGGTAACACACACCATCAACATGTTCACTATACACAACGCCCGGAGCAGAGGTAACACACCCCATCAACATGTTCACTATACACAACGCCCGGAGCAGAGGTAACACACACCATCAACATGTTCACTATACACAACGCCCAGAGCAGAGGTAACACACACCATCAACATGTTCACTATACACAACGCCCAGAGCAGAGGTAACACACACCATCAACATGTTCACTATACACAACGCCCAGAGCAGAGGTAACACACACCATCAACATGTTCACTATACACAACGCCCAGAGCAGAGGTAACACACACCATCAACATGTTCACTATACACAACGCCCGGAGCAGAGGTAACACACACCATCAACATGTTCACTATACACAACGCCCGGAGCAGAGGTAACACACACCATCAACATGTTCACTATACACAACGCCCGGAGCAGAGGTAACACACACCATCAACATGTTCACTATACACAACGCCCAGAGCAGAGGTAACACACACCATCAACATGTTCACTATACACAACGCCCGGAGCAGAGGTAACACACACCATCAACATGTTCACTATACACAACGCCCAGAGCAGAGGTAACACACACCATCAACATGTTCACTATACACAACGCCCAGAGCAGAGGTAACACACACCATCAACATGTTCACTATACACAACGCCCAGAGCAGAGGTAACACACACCATCAACATGTTCACTATACACAACGCCCGGAGCAGAGGTAACACACACCATCAACATGTTCACTATACACAACGCCCAGAGCAGAGGTAACACACACCATCAACATGTTCACTATACACAACGCCCAGAGCAGAGTTCACTATACACAACGTAACACACACCATCAACATGTTCACTATACACAACGCCCAGAGCAGAGGTAACACACACCATCAACATGTTCACTATACACAACGCCCAGAGCAGAGGTAACACACCCTATCAACATGTTCACTATACACAACGCCCAGAGCAGAGGTAACACACACCATCAACATGTTCACTATACACAACGCCCAGAGCAGAGGTAACACACACCATCAACATGTTCACTATACACAACGCCCAGAGCAGAGGTAACACACACCATCAACATGTTCACTATACACAACGCCCAGAGCAGAGGTAACACACACCATCAACATGTTCACTATACACAACGCCCAGAGCAGAGGTAACACACACCATCAACATGTTCACTATACACAACGCCCAGAGCAGAGGTAACACACACCATCAACATGTTCACTATACACAACGCCCAGAGCAGAGGTAACACACCCTATCAACATGTTCACTATACACAACGCCCAGAGCAGAGGTAACACACACCATCAACATGTTCACTATACACAACGCCCAGAGCAGAGGTAACACACCCTATCAACATGTTCACTATACACAACGCCCAGAGCAGAGGTAACACACACACTCACACTCTCTCTAGAGGTCTTCATGGATCTCTCCCGCTTTGACTGGAATCTAAATCAAATCAGCTGTATTCATACTGTTTTCTAAAATCATTTATCTTTGGTCTACTCTCAGCTCAGTTTTTTCCTAATGTAATAATGTTTCCTGTAACTACATAAAGAAGATTATGGGGCATTCTGGGTGTTCTTCAGATTGTTGCTAACCAAATGTTTGAGTGGGCAATTGTTGTTATACATGACGATTAACACGCTACAAGCTGAAGACCGGCCCCAGCTAGTTTCTCCTCAGTTATGGCACTAAAATGTTTAGACGAGAGCTCAGAAACTAGGTTGTTAGCTTTGTATATTTAGTATTGTACATATTTCCGCCCACACACCCAAAATTCAAAGACACAGATTGAACTGTGAAGACCTTGCAAACAAACACACACACGTTACATATATTTTCTATTACACTAGAGCAGAGGCAACACACTCATGACACACAGACAGAAATGTCAACGTTATGGTTTAATGTTTCCTTCTCCCGTTCTCTCCTTTTTTCTCTCCTCTCTCCAGGAGGAGATGGTGAGGTGAGGTCTGTGTTACAAGAGCAGACGACAGCTCTGGGTTTGGCCATGTTTGCCCTGCTGGTCCAACGCTGTACTGAGCTACTGAAGGACACACCTGCAGGTACACAGACAGACAGATGTTGAGACAGACAGACAGTTAAGTTGTCAGACAGACAGATGGAGAAACAAACAGAAAGATGGAGAGACAAATTTGACAGAGAGACAGACAGATACAGGATGAAGCACAAGTTAATGTTGAGTTTTACCTGACATATCGCAACAACTATTAAAGCAGTCAATCATTCTTTCAGATTCCATCCTGGCAGAGGACAGAGAAGAGGAGGAAGAGGGGATGGTGAAAGTGTCTTCCTTCCCAATGGACCTGAGGGAGTTGTTGCCCAGTGTCAAAGTCTGGTCTGATTGGATGCTTGGACACCCAGACCAATGGAATCCTCCGCCTTGCAGTATAGAGTGAGTAATATGCACACCCACCTGACACGCTACCCGACGATCAAACAGACGCAGATAGACACACACATACACACATCCTGACATGCATTCCAAAAATGAAAACCCTTTTCTGAGAAAAGGACAAATGTTCTGTCTGATTCACCATGGTACCACCTAGTAACACCCTCCTGGCCTTCCCTAGTAACAACACCCTCCTGGCCTTCCCTAGTTACAACACCCTCCTGGCCTTCCCTAGTTACAACACCCTCCTGGCCTTCCCTAGTTACAACACCCTCCTGGCCTTCCCTAGTAACAACACCCTCCTGGCCTTCCCTAGTTACAACACCCTCATGGCCTTCCCTAGTTACAACACCCTCCTGGCCTCCCTAGTTACAACACCCTCCTGGCCTTCCCTAGTTACAACACCCTCCTGGCCTTCCCTAGTTACAACACCCTCCTGGCCTTCCCTAGTTACAACACCCTCCTGGCCTTCCCTAGTTACAACACCCTCCTGGCCTCCCCTAGTTACAACACCCTCCTGGCCTCCCCTAGTTACAACACCCTCCTGGCCTCCCCTAGTTACAACACCCTCCTGGCCTCCCCTAGTTACAACACCCTCCTGGCCTTCCCTAGTTACAACACCCTCCTGGCCTTCCCTAGTTACAACCCCTCCTGGCCTTCCCTAGTTACAACACCCTCCTGGCCTTCCCTAGTTACAACACCCTCCTGGCCTTCCCTAGTTACAACACCCTCCTGGCCTTCCCTAGTTACAACACCCTCCTGGCCTCCCTAGTTACAACACCCTCCTGGCCTCCCCTAGTTACAACACCCTCCTGGCCTCCCCTAGTTACAACACCCTCCTGGCCTCCCTAGTTACAACACCCTCCTGGCCTTCCCTAGTAACAACACCCTCCTGGCCTTCCCTAGTAACAACACCCTCCTGGCCTTCCCTAGTAACAACACCCTCCTGGCCTTCCCTAGTAACAACACCCTCCTGGCCTTCCCTAGTAACAACACCCTCCTGGCCTTCCCTAGTAACAACAACTTCCTGGCCTTCCCTAGTAACAACACCCTCCTGGCCTTCCCTAGTAACAACACCCTCTTAGACTTCCCTAGTAACAACACCCTCTTAGACTTCCCTAGTAACAACACCCTATTAGACTTCCCTAGTAACAACACCCTATTAGACTTCCCTAGTAACAACACCCTATTAGACTTCCCTAGTAACAACACCCTATTAGACTTCCCTAGTAACAACACCCTCCTGGCCTTCCCTAGTAACAACACCCTATTAGACTTCCCTAGTAACAACACCCTCCTGGCCTTCCCTAGTAACAACACCCTCCTGGCCTTCCCTAGTAACAACACCCTCTTAGACTTCCCTAGTAACAACACCCTATTAGACTTCCCTAGTAACAATACCTTTCTGGCCTTCCCTAGTTGCAAAAATAACTAATGGGAAACAGTCCTTCGTGACCAAATCTCCCTTTTAACGCACCATGAACACACACACACACTCCTAACGTGCACACTGTCTTCCATGTAGGGGCAGCCCAGACGTGTGGTGGAGCCTAGCGGAGCTTTGTAATGCATTGGCACGAGTTGACCACGGGGAGGCGCCACTGTACAAGGCCGACGGGGACGGCGGGGAGGGGGACGAGGAGCTCAGCCTGCTCCTGCTGGAGGAGGACCGGCTCCTGGCCGGCTTTGTCCCGTTGCTTGCCGCTCCTCAGGAGCCCTGCTACGTCGATCGCTCTGCAGACACGGTCAGTTCACACGACACACGCATGTCCAATGTCCTCACGCTATCCAGTTCATCGCCAGTCATTTTAGTTCAGAGCAACTTACAGTAGATCGTCCAGATCTGTGCAGCCCTTCAGTCTACACACTTATTCAATGCAATTTAAAACATTCTAAAAATAGTGGTTCTCGCTCTTGTTCCCAGGCGATGGCAGCTGACTGCAAAAGAGTGACAGTGTTGAAGTATTTCCTGGAGGCTCTGTGTGGACAGGAAGAACCTCTGCTAGCGTTCAAGGGAGGGAAGTACGTCTCCATGGCAACTCCTCCAAAATCCATCCGGCCCGGCGACGCACGCAACCTGCAGGACTCGCAGACAGAGAGAGAGGTGTGTGTGTGTGTGTTCATATCATCTGTATAGAGAGGTGTGTGTGTGTTCATATCATCTGTATAGAGAGGTGTGTGTGTGTGTGTTCATATCATCTGTATAGAGAGGTATGTGTGTGTGTTCATATCATCTGCATAGAGGTGTGTGTGTGTGTTCATATCATCTGCATAGAGGTGTGTGTGTGTTCATATTACCTGTGGAGGAAGAGGTATGTGTGTGTGTTCATATCATCTGTGTGGAGGTGTGTGTGTGTTCATATTACCTGTGGAGGAGGAGGTGTGTGTGTGTGTTCATATCATCTGTATAGAGAGGTGTGTGTGTGTGTTCATATCATTTGTGTAGAGAGGTGTGTGTGTTCATACCATTTGTGTAGAGAGGTGTGTTGTTCATATCATCTGTGTAGAGAGGTGTGTGTGTTCATATCATCTGTGTGGAGGTGTGTGTGTGTGTTCATATCATCTGTGTGGAGGTGTGTGTGTGTGTTCATATCATCTGTGTGGAGGTGTGTGTGTGTTCATATCATCTGTGTGGAGGTGTGTGTGTGTTCATATCATCTGTGTGGAGGTGTGTGTTCATATTACCTGTGTAGAGAGGTGTGTGTGTTCATATCATCTGTGTAGTTTCAGGAAATGTAAACAAAATATACACTGTGTTATGATCATATAAACATGTGGACAGGTTTGCTCATTCAATCTGGCTGATCTGGCCTTCTAGAGTGAATAGCTCAAATGGGTAATAACAAAATAATATTTAGAAACTAACATCACTGTACGGATTTTCCCCCCATCCTGAATGAAAAGTGGCAGCTAAGTAATCTCTTTTGTCATGACCTTTCATGTGTGAGATCTAAGTGTGTCCGTAGCATTTAAATAATGAGCTCTTACGATGCCCCCTCTCACCTGTTGATGTGTCACAGAGTGATGACGTCATTGTAGAGGCGGAGTCATCTGCATTGGATGAGGGCGATGAGGACGAAGAGGATGACATCAGAGAGCTCCGAGCCAGACACAGTGTCCTCACTAACAAACTGGCCCAGCAGCAGAAACGCAGGGACAAGATACAGGTAGAAACCCCGGACAACCAAACACAACTCACAGATGTTTCTGGTTAAAGTGCTGTTTATTTGGCTCAGCTTATCACACAAATGCACAATTGATGAGTTTCATTTTAGCAATTTAGTCCACGCTACTGCCTCAGTGATGTAATCTCTAAGGTGTGCGTACTGCCTCAGTGATGTAATCTGTAAGGTGTGCGTACTGCCTCAGTGATGTGATTTGTAAGGTGTGCGTGCTGCCTCAGTGATGTGATTTATAACATGTGCGTGCTGCCTCAGTGATGTCATTTGTAAGGTGTGCGTGCTGCCTCAGTGATGTGATTTATAACATGTGCGTGCTGCCTCAGTGATGTGATTTGTAATGTATGTGTTGCCACTGTGATGTGATTTATAACATGTGCGTGCTGCCTCTGTCCAGGCAGTATTACAGACCTGTGGTCAGTTGGAGTTGGAGGTGCGACCTCTGTTCCTGGTCCTGGACACCAACGGCTTCATCGACCACCTTACCGGTCTGAAGGTCCTCCTGCAGACAGGAACTTACATACTGGTGGTTCCACTCATAGGTACACCATCATCTGAGTTACGTCCGGTTTACTCTGTACGGTTTCTGGATGTTTAGAAAGGTGCTTCAAATTGGGAGTGATATTATGTTAGTTAACTTACTCAGGCAGACACTCAAATCCTCACAATCTGATACTCATACTCACATATTGACATGTATTCAAATGTCCAGCCAACCTTTAGATATTCCCAATGAGGAGTTTGGTACTTTAGAAAGGCAGGGACCGAGAAATGAGGCAAGATGAAGAAACCTAAATATGGCGAGGTGAAGATATCAAGAAATAAGACAGAAATAGGACAGGCTACAGACGGTGCCCGGTCCACTTCCTGCTGTGCCAGTCCACTTCCTGCTGTGCCAGGTTTAGCTTATAAGACTGTTCTTATGTGTTTTATCAAGATTTTAGAGCGTTCATTAGGTAAATGAAAAGTAAATCAGTACTGGTGAATGTGAATTTGGCTTTTTTCATAATGGTATGTTGAAAAATAATCACAGAGGTTATCGAAAGTGCAGAAAGTTGGGTTCTCCAAGAAAAACAAAAATGTCACTTGGCTTCTCACAGGCATGCGTTATAAAGTTAAGACAAAAATAGCAACGGAGGCTGTAGCCAACGGGAGTCGCCAGGCTGAATCTAGATCGGTAACACGGCCAGGTGGACTTTAGACACAACTAGAGCTCACCAGGTTGGCCTGAGGCATGTCTAACTGGACACCAGACAAGACAGACTGACCCTGTCCAATGATACACCTGGACATCACCAGGCAGGCAGGAAATGGCTTAACCGACTTTGCCAAGCGTAGTGCCGCTACACGAAGAAGTATCACCACCAGAACTCTAACTAACCTGAGACAAGGCAGGATATTGCAGACGGGAGTTCTTAACCGAGAACTCAACCGCGGGTGCAAAGCCGGACAGAAAGATCTCATTAGTGACTCATCGACTCACGTCAAATACGGCGGAAAAGCATGAGGTGACGTCAATCCCCTACTTTGGGGCAGCATGGCGGAGCGTGAACCAGCCAGTGACTAAGCCTCCGTAATGGGGTCAGTGACACTGTATCCCCCAGGGGGAGTGGGACTGCCTGCCAGGCAGAAACACCTAGTGTGGTTCATCAATCCAGTGCCTTGTTGTTCAACTTCACACCTCTGGATTGAACTACTCCCAATCAAACGATCTAGTGAGACGAGTGAGTCTTCAGGAATGACCCAGAGGTTTCGTTTCTGTACCTCTGATGTATCAGGAGGCTATTACACTGACATGTAGTTATTTGGATGTATGCCTTCAGAAGTTTGTTCCATAACACTAGATACAAGAAGTTCTGCATGTTCCTGCATCTTGTGGTTGTAGGAACTTTTTTAACTTTAACTTTTCAATTGCTGTAGAAACTCTGTGACCTTCCCATAAATACAGAACTACAGTTTGCACATTATGTTAATTGTTTGTTTGCCTAGATATCTTTATGCTTCGTTGAAGTCAGCACAGATGCGATTCCAAACTCATACTCCAGGGGTATATGTACAGCATAAGATTAAGACATGATATAAATTGGTTGACTAACAGCGGGTTCTGCCCACAACTGTTTCCAAATGTATCGATAATGAGCGTAATAATAATGATTGATCGTGTCTCGATAATACCGTTGATAATGTTTGTCATGATCATCTCTTTCCACCCTCCCTAAAGTGATAACGGAGTTGGATGGTCTGGCGAAGGGACAGGAGAGCAGTGGGGGCAATGGCCGTGGCGGTTCCCGTGGTAACCCGGGTGGGGGCGGGGCCGCCCACGCTCGGACAGTCCAGGAGAAAGCCAAGGTTGCCGTGGCATTTCTGGAACAAGGGTTTGAGGCCAAAGAGGCCTGCCTGCGAGCACTTACCAGCAGAGGAAGTGAGCTTGATTCCATCGCCTTTCGCAGCGAAGACACCTCCGGACAGCAGGTGTGTGTGTCTGTGTCTTTGTGTGTCTGTCAACAAACCTTTTTATCGCCTCTCAATTCATTGGACAGGTGATAGTACAGCAAATTCTGATTACAATTCCGTTTATTTTTCTAAGTGCTGGAGTAGCCACAAAATGACTGTTCTGCTCATCATTTATTATCTCCTGATTATCTCCCGATTATCTCCTTGTTATCTTCTAACCACGGTGGCGTTAGATTCAATGCTCTCGGTCTTCTTTATCCAGGGTAACAACGATGATGTCATCCTCTCCTGTTGTCTTCACTACTGCAAGGACAAGGACCTGGTGCCGGCACAGAGAGGTAGACAGTAATGTATTTATTCAGCTACGTCACGTTGGATAGACAGTAATGTATTTATTCAGCTACGTCACGTTCGATAGACAGTAATGTATTTATTCAGCTACGTCGCGTTGGATAGACAGTAATGTATTTATTCCGCTACGTCACGTTGGATAGACAGTAATGTATTTATTCAGCTACGTCACGTTCGATAGACAGTAATGTATTTATTCAGCTACGTCACGTTCGATAGACAGTAATGTATTTATTCAGCTACGTCACGTTGGATAGACAGTAATGTATTTATTCAGCTACGTCACGTTGGATAGACAGTAATGTATTTATTCAGCTACGTCACGTTGGATAGACAGTAATGTATTTATTCAGCTACGTCACGTTGGATAGACGGTAATGTATTTATTCAGCTACGTCACGTTGGATAGACAGTAATGTATTTATTCCGCTACGTCACGTTGGATAGACAGTAATGTATTTATTCAGCTACGTCACGTTGGATAGACAGTAATGTATTTATTCAGCTACGTCATGTTGGATAGACAGTAATGTATTTATTCAGCTACGTCACGTTCGATAGACAGTAATGTATTTATTCAGCTACGTCACGTTCGATAGACAGTAATGTATTTATTATTCTATTTTAACTTATGCTTCTTTACCTCCACCCTCACCCACCATATTCCCCACCTTACCACCACCATCTCCACCTCTCCTTTGTTCTCCTCTTCCCCCAGATGGGCCGGTGCGGTTGCGTCGCGAGGTGGTCCTCCTGACTGATGACCGTAACCTGCGGGTAAAAGCCCTGACGAGAAACGTGCCGGTCAGAGACATTCCAGCCTTTCTCACCTGGGCCAAAGTAGGCTGAAGAGGGTTTTGGACCATGTCCGGAGCATCCAACCATCAACTGCTGGGAACCGCTGGCCACCTCCCACGCCCTCACGGGGGGGAGGATGTGTCCATACGGTAACGCAGAAGAGAAGACTGGTGAAGGAGGAGGTGAAGAAGAAACTGCTTTTTACGGGAAAATTAAAACTAAAAGCATTTTTTCCTGTGGAATGAATTTACTGGGCTGAGCTCTTTGTGTCCTCTTGATGTGGAGAGGTTTTTGTGACCAGCAGATGGGCTGAGAGAGGGGGGGAGTGAGAGGAGAGATGGAGGAGCGAGAGAGGAGAGGGATGGAGGAGCGAGAGAGTTGGAGGAGCGAGCGAGAGAGTTGGAGGAGAGGATAGAAGGAGGGAGGAGAGGATAGAAGGAGGGAGGAGAGGATAGAAGGAGAGGAAGAGGAGAGAGAGAGAAGAGCAGGGATTTACAAGATGCGGGAAGGCTGGACCAGAAGGAGAGGTAGAAGAGATTTGGTGTGTGTGTTTTTCACTCTCCAGTCCAGCCATGCGTCGTCGTGCACTACTTCTGCAAAGTGTTCATGAGGCCAGCAGCAGCATTTACCTGCCGAGATGTCAGCAGAGGAGGAAGATGGAGGGAGGAAGATTAGGGCTGTGGAGGACGTGAGGAGGAAGGTCCAGGCCTGATTTTTAAGTCGTCTGTGGCTGGTGGACGGTTATGTTTAATGGACGGCTGTCCTGACCTCAGCAGTACAGAGGGACGGACAGAGATGATTGGTTGGGTTGGTGGTAGGCAGGTTGTAGTGGGAGGTACCAACTGCAGTGGAATAGAGGGCAAAGTAATCAGCCTTTATTGACCCACTCTCCTCTTAGGTCTGTTTCACTTCCTGTTGACCCAGGAAGTTGTTTGCCCCAACAACAGTGTTGGGTGTTGTCCCCAGCTGCTTGATGTTGACATTGAGTCATTTCCAAGGTGGGGTTTATCTTAAGAGCTTTAACATATTAGGGGGCGGAGTTTCGCTTAAGTGCTTTAAAAGGTTATTGAGCATAATGTTGTGGCTGGGTGGGTGGTGCTTGTCTGTTTGCTGTGAATACATAAGGTGTGCGCGCGTGCGTGATGTTTAAGTTTTACAAAGCTTTTGTCTTCTGACTTTCATTTATGTAATCTTTCTGTTTGTTAATTTTACGAT
Source organism: Dallia pectoralis (assembly GCA_029465975.1). Taxonomy (NCBI): domain Eukaryota; kingdom Metazoa; phylum Chordata; class Actinopteri; order Esociformes; family Umbridae; genus Dallia; species Dallia pectoralis. Next base: position 13,954,559 of record CM055746.1, on the reverse strand, counting down.
GTGTTTTATTCCAATGATTGAATGTCAGTTTTAGTTCATGTTTTAGTCTTTCAATTTCCTTTAGCTTTACCCGCCACCTGTAAAGCTTGTTGTGCTTTTATGAATTACCAATGTGTGTTCAGAGTTTTTTACCAGCTTGAAAATAATTAGGCTGGCTTAGACATAAATGGCTAATACAGTATTTAGCTTGTATGTTCAGACACACACAACTTCCTAAGTTAAGTTTAGGCATTAAAGGTTATGTTTAGGATAACCGCTGACGCTCCAGTCCTCACTGATAGTAAAACTGTGTGCGTGCATGCGCGCGTGTGTGCGGAAATCTAAATAAGAAATGTGTCAGTAGTCCAGTGTCAGTAGTCCAGTGTTGTTTACCACCGTACCCTGTCCCAGACAAAGATACCATCTGGGAATAACATGCATTAGAGGTTTTGTGTCTGACAGGTACAGTGTGAGGGGTTTATAATAGATGGCAATGTTAAATGTTAAACCATCAGTTCTAATTAGATCATCTGCACATCTTTGTTGACAAGAACACAGACAATCTCTCTCACACACACGCACACGTAGTTAAGTTCTGTGCTCACTTCAGTTGGAAGGAGAGACTCCTTTGGGAGACTCCTTGTGTATCCTGTTTGCTGTTTGCCAGTTGACTCTTACCTAATCAACACTACTGGCGTGAGTGGAACACCAGAACGCTTTACAACGCTTCACTGTTAGTTCTTCAATAAATATGTTTTTCTCTTCATCTAAATCTGGGTTTGATGGTTTCCTGTGTGCGGGTGTGTTTCTAATGCTGTTGTTTTGGGAGGCCGGAGGGAGGTGTCTACATTACCACTGGCCTGCTGTACACCAAGCAGACCTACTGATCAGCCGCAGGAATGTGAAGTCCTGCATGTTACACATGGACAGCCTAGTTTCACATTGTAATCCTGATACTCCATAGTCTTCACACGTGGTTACTGTTTGTTTGTAAAATATGGTAATGCATTATGTTCTGTCTGCTTTACTTTCTGTCTGGATTGAGCAAGTGACCTTCCAACATTCTAGGAAGTTTTTTCCACCATTTGCCAGGTCAGTGAGCATAGGACCAACACCCGCAACTTTCAAAGAATGTTAATAGCTTGGTAACATTTCTAGCAGATTGAAACCCCTTTTCGACTCTATAAAGATGGGGACTTTGTTGCGGTTGGCGGGCCGACTAATCAGTGAGAAAAAGTGATGCATAGCAGAACCAATCAAATGTGTTGGGGGGCATTAATCCAGACTATTTTACCCTCTTTAGAATGATAACGTGACGCTACTTTCATAGAATTTTCATACAACCCCCCAAAACAAATCTATATAATACTTTTTTGGTACGTTAGTGGAAGGTTCTCACAGTCTCATACTGGTTTTACCATAGACATGTATTTCTATGGGTTTTACTAGTCTCATCTGGATCTCGCGTTGTTTCATCTCATTGATCTCCTGACAGAGTAATTCCATGACCCGGAAGTAATTGTGAATGTTGGCAACGAGAAGAAGCCGAAGTGTTCCTGAGATGTCCAGCTGACATGTGAAGCAGAACCTGCTCGGAATAGTAATTTGTCTTCAACATGTCCCAACAACAACAACTGATAAATGTGTTTATAACCGAGCGTTTAACAACTGCATCATTGGAGATATTTGGTTTAGAGAGACAGACACTAGCCGAGTACCAGGAGCGGCTGGCAACAGCAGCAGCAGATATTATTGCTGTTGTAGAAAAGACTGTTACTGAGGTTCTGGGGGAGAACGAGCGTCTGCGGGGATTTATTCTGGATTTCGGAGCAGGTTTGTTACGATCAAAACACAATACAGTTGTTATTATTTCAGATGCAAATGCTTTTTGCATTTTGATTTGGTCCCCAGACCCAACAACTTATTTAATGTAATTTATTTGATATCGGTATCGTTGGCTGTTTGAGACCATGTAGATAACTTCACATTGATGGTACGGTTTAATGTACGTGATGTTTAGATTGTCGGGGGCCATTGTCTGCTCGATAATTATTTGTATGTAATATTTTGAATTAAAAAATGCACGTATAATTTCACTGTGTTTACTCTGGTTCTCTTAGTCTTATATTACATGTTTCTACAAAGTTGTAAATGAGCTCCATTCAATGTGACAAATCCAAAATAGGGGAGTTCTGAAGCGGTGCAAATATTATATACTATTTAAGGGCACGTTGGTAAATAAAGCAACCATGTGCACTGATCTTGTCTGATGGTTTATGTGTGCACTGAATGAAGTGTTATACATCATTCATTCATACATGATTTGATTGTTCTAGGAGCCAGAGCTCAATATGGCTCTTACAGGCACTGCTATTATGCTTTATTTACCAAGCACAAGTAGGCCTACAATAACTGCAAAAATTATCTTAAATCCTATAGAAACTACTTGGGGCGATTAACAAAACTAAAGGCACCAGGAAGATGATTCAGACTATTGAATACTATTGTTTTTCCCTACTTTCAGACTCTGAGCAGCTGACTTTAGCTCCAGGGGAGTTAACCTGCAAGCATCAGGATAAGTGTGAGTTGGAGTGGAGGCCTAGTCTGAGGCAAGAAGATCCAGAACCCACATCAATTACGGAGGACCAGGGTGTTCTCACGAACGGCCATGAGGAAGATCCGCTGCAAAGACTTGAGTCTGCTACCTCAGAGGTCGTAGAGTTTATCTTTCTTTCTGGCTGTGTAGAAAGTGACTGTAATCAGCACAGCAGTAGGGACTGTCAAGCCAGCAATGCAACCGAACAGTCCCAATCAGAGTTAGATGAAGAGGATCACGGAGAGTCAGAAATGAACAGGGACTCCTTGTCTGCAGTAAATCCAGAGTGTGCTGCAGCTCGCGTTGATGTCATTGTAATTATGGATGAGGACGAGAGCCAGGAAATACTGTCAGGGTCAAAAATATCACTGGCTAAGAAAGGACAAAGCTTTACTGTCTGCCCTGAGGACAAGAACTCCGGTGACCTGAAAGGACAACTGAAGTCTGACAAAAGGAAGACAAAATACACGTGTAATTTCTGTCCTAAAAGCTTCCTCTTACCAGTCAGTCTTAAACTACAACAAAAATATCACAATGGTGAGAACACGAGACAGCGAAAGTGTCCTGTTTGCAGTAAAAGCTTTAAGACCAATAGCCACTTAAGATCTCATCAGCTAATCCACACAGGGGAGAAACCTTACAAGTGTGACGTGTGCAGCCAGTGCTTCAAGAGGCCATGCAGTCTGAAGGTACACCAGAGGCTTCACGATGAGAAACCGTATACGTGTCCTGTGTGCAGTAAAACCTTTAACACCGTGAACAGTTACAAGGTGCATGAGAGAACGCACACAGGGGAGAAGCCGTTCAAGTGCACCGTGTGCGTTAAAAGCTTCACCAGCTCGAGTCTGTTAAAAGTACATCAGATCTATCACACAGGTGAGAAATTACACAAGTGCACAGAATGTGACAAGAGCTTTTATCGCAATGGGAATTTGGTTGTGCATATGAGGATCCACACAGGAGAGAAACCATACTGTTGCCTCACATGTGGGAAATCCTTTACTCATAAGCCATCATTAAAAATGCATATAATGAATCACACGAGGCAGAAGCAATACAAGTGTCCCGTATGTGAAAAATGCTTCATTTCATCCACAGAGTTCCAACAACACCATCACCAGGTTCACACTAAAGAAAAGCCCGATAGTTGTAAAGTTTGTGGGGAAAGCTTCATGTCTATAGTTAGCCTGGCAGAACACCTGAATACTCACACAGGGGAGAAACCATTTACTTGTCCTATATGTGGAAAAAGCTTTAAAGCGTTGGCTTATCTGAAACGCCACCAGCGTGACCACCCCGGGGAGAGAACGGGAGAACCGCAAGCGTCGTATCTCTGCAGCGACTGTGGAAAAGGCTTCAGAACCATGGGCTGCCTGAAGGTGCACATGAGGACTCACGTGGAGAGGGTGGTGCACAAGTGTCCTGTCTGTGGGAAGGACTTCACGTCATCGTCTTACTTCAAACTCCACCAGCGAATCCACACAGGCGAGAGGCTACACCAGTGCAACGTCTGCGGCAGAAGCTTCGCCATGAGTGGACACCTGACGGAGCATATGAGGACTCACACAGGGGAAAAACCATTCAAGTGTCTTGTGTGTGAGAAATGCTTCAAGTCGTCCACGTATCTTAAAGTCCACCAGCGAATGCACACAGGCGAGAAACCGTATCAGTGCAGCGTGTGCAGAAAAAGCTTTGCTCAGAAGGGGAGCTTGAAAGACCACGTGATGACACACACAGATGAGGGATTACGCAAGTGCCCCGTTTGTGGGAAAGGATTCACGTCATCGAGTCATCTAAATTGCCAACTGCCGAGTCACTGTGTCAAGAAGACAGGAAAAAATACATCCGAGGAAATGTCGTACCTTTGCAGTGACTGCGGAAAAAGCTTCCGAACCATGAGTTACCTGAGAGTGCATATGAGGACTCACTCAAAACGGGAAATGCACAAGTGTCCTGTTTGTGGGAAGGACTTCACATGGGCTTCTTCTCTGAAAGTCCACCAGCGAGTTCACACTGGGGAGAAACCCTTCAAGTGTACCCTCTGCAGTAAAAGTTTCACTTGGAAGGGAGTCCTGATGGAACACGTGAAAAATCACACAGGGGAGAAACAACACCAGTGCCACGTGTGCAGCAAAAGGTTTGTTTATAGCCGAAGTCTGTCTCACCATATGATGACTCACACAGGGGAGAAACGATATGAGTGTCTTGAATGTGGAATTTGCTTTGCGACGTCAATTCTTCTGAAATACCACCAGCGAATTCACACCGGAGTGAAACCTTATCTGTGCAATGTTTGCAGCAAAACGTTCACTTGGAAGGGAGGTCTGACGCAACACATGAAAAGTCACACTGGTGAGAGACCATATAAGTGCCCCGTGTGTGAGAAAGGCTTCACGACATCGGGCGATTTGACACGCCACAACCGCGTTCACACTGGAGAAAAACCGTTCCACTGCACTCACTGTAACAAGTACTTTAGTCAGATCAGTTCCCTTAAATCACACATGAAGAATGTTCACTAGAAAAATTACATATTGTGGAACACGTTTAATTGATATGCCTGTATAATCAACATGCCATGTTTGTTAGGTTAACATGTTGAATATTCTGGATGAACCGATATAGCTAATTTGGTAAGAGACCTGTCTCTTAATGTGTAACCAGCTCGTACTCATTTAATGATCATTTTCCACAACATGTCACACTAAAATTCTTATAAAAGATCATGGTTTTGAAGCAACTTTCTAGTTTACAATATCGTCAGAAAGAGCGGTCTAGACAGGCACGTGGGCCACTCACTGTCTAGACTCTTGTTCTAGGGGGCTCTTGTTCTTAGAAGATGTTGCTCCGCTTCCACTTCCTGGCTTGTCTATTCTCTACAAAAGCGTACATCAGTTTATAATTGTTTCTTTGGAACTCTATCCAAGCCTTCCGAAAACGGACTTTTATGATCTTTTATTATTCACTTGAAACATTAATAACACATTTGAATCTCTTTTAAAACATGGTTTGGGAAAACAATATGTCGGATGTGTCTATGACAGTGAGTGTGTGGGTAAGTAAATTAATCAATAAGATGTATTTTATGAAGCCCTTTTTACATCAGTTGTCACCAAGTGCTTTTAATAACACCCAGCATGAAATCTTGTTCAGTACAGGTTGATGCATAGTAGCTAGGAAAAACCCAGATAAGGGCCAAATTTGGGAAGAAACATTGTGAGGAACCAGGTTCTGAGCAGTGGCGTTTAATAGTATGCGTGCTTGTGTGTAAAAAATTTTTTCATTTCAAACTTTTGGGTTATGCAGACATAATTTGAAAAGGTAAAACGTCTGTTCTGTTCCTGTCGAGTTAAACCCAAATTGATCACGCTGTTATATGGAACACTTATGTCTTCATAGACTTGAGCCAGGATGCATATTCATGGTTTCACAACATTTAAGTTACAGATCACAGATGATGATCACAACATCTTTAGTTCATGACATGCTGAAACATGTTTCACCGGGTTGGATTTTGCAACCTGTCTAAAGCGTTTGAGCAGTAAAAAAAGAAAAAAAAGGTGGAAAAGTCCCTGCGAAAAACAAAAAACGTTTCTAACGGCACACGTTGAGCAATTTCTAACAGAAGTGATCCTAGTTCAAATGTTTTAAATTATATCTACGGTGAACTGTTTTGATGATCCATTCTTTTATGTATGCAACGGCGCCCTCTGCTGATAGAACTCTGTCAAGACTGCAGTCTAATTTTACAGCAATACAGGAAGCTTTTGTTCGATGGAAAATAGCTCTTATCTGGGTTTTTTTTTGCCATTTATCGCTGGCTGGATGTTTACATAATCTTCGGATTGTCATTCACCAATTCAATATTACATTTCAAGTTTGAGACGATTGGTTTTGATGTGGCACCGACTTGCAACTACACGACATAGTCGACCATTTTACAATTATGCTGGGGAATCTAAACACTCCTGTTAGATTGTCCCAGATCAATTAGTTGTTCATTTACTAAATGGCTCAGAAATTAGTATTTTGTTAATTGTTTCACCAAATAAGTATGCAATCAATCTTGCCGTTTGCAGGACGGGTTAACGCTTTATTTGAATACAGTGGATCTCAAGAGTATCCTCCCCCTGGGACTTTTTACATTTTTACATTACAATATAAACAAAATGGATTTAATTTCCCACGGCATGTGGGAAAGGAAGACCATGTGGAAAACATTTCTGTTGAATGAGCAGACCACATATGAGCTTTTTGGCCTTAACGCTAAGAGCTGTGTTTGCCGCAAGCCTGACACTGCACATTGACCCTATTGTAAAGCAAGATAGTGACAGCATCATGCTATGAGGATGCTTCTCTGCGCCAGGGCTTAAAAAGCTTGAGATTGTGGCAAAAATAGATTTACAAAGAAATCCTGGCTGAAGTCTGCAAGATAACTGTGACTTTGGTGATGACAATCAGGACAATAATCTAAAATATTCAGCCAATGCCACACTGGAATGGCTGTAAAACCAAAACAATGCCACACTGGAATTGCTGTAAAACCAAAACAATGTCCACAATGGCTCAGATAAAGCTAAGACGTTTATAGAAAATATGGGAAAAATGTTGTGTGGTGCGTCGTTTTTTTGTGCAGTGCTTACATTTTTTAATTAGTTTTTAATGAAATTATTTATATATATATATATATATATATATATATATCGAATATTACAAAATAAAATGAAAAAACACTGTATGTAGTTAAGTTATTGATTTTCTATATTTGTTTCTACTTTCTTTTACCTTTAATTTTAAACAGGAGTATTATTGGTATTATAGTTCGTTTTTATTCAATTTTATCATAGTTATATATATAACTATGATAAGATATATGTCCTTTGCTAGTTTCATTGAGAAAAAATGCTCTAACATCTGCTCTGCAAGATATTTTCTGTTTTGCAACTTGTGACCCTCAAGATGATTTGTCTCTTGGTGGTTTCCAGGATGGTAGAGGGTCTCTATACTGCTGGTTCAGAGGGGGAGGAAGGACCTTCCTACAGAATGATAAGCAGCTTCCCTAGGGAGGAAGAGTACCAGACAAATGAGGTGGAACTGCTGGGCGGAAGGCTGAGGCTAGCGTTTGCTCCCAAATTGCACTCAGTTATTTCCTATATTTATTTTACAAGAACGGCGCTCATTAATCAATATTACAGCAATGTAATGTCTATCTATGTAAATGTACAGACGTTAAGAGCTAGTTTGCAAGTCATATAAACAGTTTCTTCTATTATCTGTTTAATCTGTTACCAGGTAACATTCTTGTTCACAGCAAACCTAAGGACCAGATGAACTGTAATTTCATTTAGCAGTTTATTCATTTAGCAGATGCTGGTGTACAGAGCCACTTAAGGTAAAGCATACACGGACAAGCCAAAACATTATGACCACACACAGATGAAGCGCATGATGTTGATATTCTCCTAACATGAGAAACACATACACTTCACAAATGGTTTTTCCTGCTGGTTGGTCGTTGACCACACCAGGTGCAATTTACAAATGAGTTTGTGCGTCAACACTTGTCAATGTCTGTTATTTGATAGCGTCATTCTGAACAATTAAGTTCTTGTGAGTTGGCACACAACATCTGCACACAGTAGTCATTTAAGAAAATATAAAGCAAGGCTAATGTCAAAAAGAATTGGTATCCTCTAGAAATCACTCCTTGACACTTTTATTGGCAATTAGTCGATCCAGCTAAAGTGAGAGAAAAACAGGGTGTAAGCAGCAACAACATGAGCCGAGGGGGACCACTTAAATGTTCTGCTGTAAGGTGGGGGGGCTCTACAACTATTCTGAAATTGTGCCCTGAAAGGGTTAACGGCAGACCCTGGTAACTAGTATGTGAGGGTCAAATGTTTGGTTTATGGTCACTAACAGAGGCTAGGGCTTTACAGACCCATCACCAGAAATCACAATCTATCTGATTGTCCCCATGACAACCGGGCCGGGGGCTGAATTATTGTAGTTAGAAGAATCATGTGACAATCACACCATAAGCTAGCAGACAGGCCATGTAGAAGAAAAAGAGAGACAAGAGGGACAGAGAAAAAAAATACACACACTTATGAAATGGTTCTCTCCTTATTTTACCACCCCACCTCTCTCTATTCTCTCTTTAGAAGCATACTTCCTCAGCGCCTGGATACAGACCACACAGACAGGACCTGATTCCCATCGTCAGGACAACGGATACCCAGCAGCCAATAAGAGCTCTGGGAGGCATATATGCTTGCTGATTGGCTGCCTGGCCCACAGCCTGTACTGGAATGCCCATCCTTAACCATTTCCCTACCATACACAGTCACTGCCACTTCTCAGCCATCAAGACTCTGTCCCAAGTCTTCTTTTCTTTCGTAGCCATACATATTTATTATCTTCTCTTCATACATTGAAATCGCGATTTTTAGACTATGCCAAAGCAACACATTTGGGATGTATGCCCAGTCAGACTCAACCCATAATCATTGTGCTGAGAGTTTTTACCAATCACACAAACAGGACTAAATATTTTGGAGGCCGGGCAATATCCTCAATGTACAATCATGGACAAAAGCAATCATGTTGTAGCATCTAGACATGGGGTAGGAACTCTCACTCTTGGTGAAACTCATGGGTCGGCAGATTTGTTAATTCAACTGACCTGAATGACCAGGTGTGTTGTAACAATGTTTTTTTTAATTAAATGAATACATCTCTGAACAAATTCAGTCAATGGTAATTTCAGTTCAGATTGACTAAATTCCATACAATTTGTCTATTTGGTGGGAAATCAAAATTCTGCAGCTCTCCTGGAAAAGGTTGCCTACACCTAACCTATACCTAACCAATACCCAGTCCTACACCTAACCTATACCCAGTCCTACACATAACATATACCCAGTCCTACACGTAATCTATACCCAGTTCTACACGTAATCTATACCCAGTCCTACACCTTATCTATACCAAGTCCTACACCTAACCTATACCTAACCAATACCTAGTCCTACACCTAACCAATACCCAGTCCTACACCTAACCAATACCCAGTCCTACACCTAACCAATACCCAGTCCTATACCCAGTCCTACACCTAATCTATACCCAATCCTACACCTAACCTATACCTAACCAATACCCAGTCCTACACCTAACCAATACCCAGTCCTACACCTAACCAATACCCAGTCCTATACCCAGTCCTACACCTAATCTATACCCAATCCTACACCTAACCTATACCTAACCAATACCCAGTCCTACACCTAACCAATACCCAGTCCTACACCTAACCAATACCCAGTCCTACACCTAACCAATACCCAGTCCTATACCCAGTCCTACACCTAATCTATACCCAATCCTACACCTAACCTATACCTAACCAATACCCAGTCCTACACCTAACCAATACCAAGTCCTACACCTAACCAATACCCAGTCCTACACCTAACCAATACCCAGTCCTATACCCAGTCCTACACCTAATCTATACCCAATCCTACACCTAACCAATACCCAGTCCTACACCTAACCAATACCCAGTCCTACACCTAACCAATACCCAGTCCTACACCTAACCTATACCCAGTCCTACACCTAACCAATACCAAGTCCTACACCTAACCTATACCCAGTCCTACACCTAATCTATACCCAATCCTACACCTAACCTATACCTAACCAATACCCAGTCCTACACCTAACCAATACCCAGTCCTACACCTAACCTATACCCAGTCCTACACCTAACCAATACCAAGTCCTACACCTAACCAATACCCAGTCCTACACCTAACCAATACCCAGTCCTACACCTAACCTATACCCAGTCCTACACCTAACCAATATCCAGTCCTACACCTAACCAATACCCATCCTACACCTAACCAATACCCAGTCCTACACCTAACCTATACCCAGTCCTACACCTAACCTATACCCAGTCCTACACCTAACCAATATCCAGTCCTACACCTAACCAATACCCATCCTACACCTAACCTATACCCAGTCCTACACCTAACCAATACCCAGTCCTACACCTAAACTATACCCAGTCCTACACCTAACCAATACCCAGTCCTACACCTAACCAATACCCAGTCCTACACCTAACCTATACCCAGTCCTACACCTAACCAATACCCAGTCCTACACCTAACCTATACCGAGTCCTACACATAACCAATACCCAGTCCTACACCTAACCTATACCCAGTCCTACACGTAATCTATACACAGTCCTATATGATAAATGGATTGACGCTCTTCAACAATGTTGGGTCATAGCTCACCCCGCTGTCTCCCTGTCAGAGGCAACACTGTCGCTCGCCGCTACTCTGTCAACAAACCCTCTCTTAAGAACACAGAGGGGCGGCTGGGATGTTGAATTAGGACTGCATGGTGAGTTGTGTACATACAGCAAATAAACACACCATGTCCCGGGTGTGGAGTCCTCACTGTGGACAAGAATGGATGGGTGGAATGTTTATTCAGCACCTGAACTCACTGTCACTATGAAACAGCTTCGGCTCAAATGGCATCCTAGAACCTATATAGGTGTGAATTATGCAGAGAACTGGATGGCATTTGAGGCTTTCTGTTTTTGCCTTTCTATTTAAAGTATCTCATTTAAATTGGTTACTGGGTTATGAACTAGACCCCCTCCCATACTGGCACTTCTTGAGGGGTAAACTGTTGATACAAAGAATTGTATACATTTTGGCCATAATGCTCCAATATTTAAAGGCATCTCTTCATAAAAATACATCTGTATAGTGTATGCTATCGAGACCGAACTACAGTGTTGTGTGTGCGGGTTATTTGGGCTATTTGGAGCGACGGCTAGACTTAGATGTTAATCAGCTAAGGAGCTCAGCAAGACCGAGGACACACCGATTCACACAAGTTGCTCTGTGCATTCACTTTGCGTTGTCAAGTTGGTGTGAACATTTAAGGATATCACATGTAGTACTAGACAGCCGTTTTCGTGTCAATCTCTAAATGTACCCTGGCTGTCAACCACCTTGAGCAACAACAACTTGCATGCTCTAATACATTCCGCCAACGAGTTCACTCCTGCGGAGTCCCACGCCGCCACACCGCCTCCACACCCCGGATCACCCGCCTGTGGGTCGGCATCCAGATTGCGGATGTTGCCTGGATGCCTCGCAGGGGGATAGTGAGTAGCACCGAGAGAGGGGAGTATAACTTCAGCACCCACCCGGGTGTAAACAGCGACACGGCCGCTCAAGCTCACCGTGGCGGCCGAAGTGGCACAGCGTAGTCGCTCGGGATGGAACCGGGGCTGGCTGTCGTGTTTCGGTTTTAACGGACTTTTCACTGTTTGGACATATTTCCCCGTGATTGTCACGGTAGCATCGGTGAGGAGGTGAATTCCCCGCCGCCATCTTTGGAAACAGACTGGGAGGAGTGGAGAACTTCGTCGGCTGGCTAGTTGGTTTGCTGTCTAACTACCCTATCGGAGCTTGCTTTTTTTGGGGGGGGGCTCGACAAGCCTTGGTCCTCAAATCACACGTTATCCTCTCGGACAACTGCACACAACGAGTCGGCCACGCATATCCTGGAAGAAACCAGCTAGCCAACATGCTAACGTGCTAGCAGAGCTCCAATCTGTGCTCCAGACTCGTCTCGCTTTACCCTACTAGTCCCTAGTCTCAACCCTAGTCCCTACCCTCGTCCTACCCTAGTCCATAGTCCCTACCCTAGTCCATAGTCCTAACCCTAGTCCCTACCCAACTAGTCCCTCCTTGTCAGTCGTTTGCTCCTGGTGTGTTCTACCTGAACCTGGCATCTTCTCTGACAGGTACGTGTGTCTGTTCTGTTTAATAATCACACAAATAACTTCATCTGTATGGACATGTTTTCTTTTATGTCTAATAGCAGTAGTTAGGTTTTCCTTTGTCTAATAATAGTCACGTTTTCCTTTATGTCTAATAGCAGTAGTTAGGTTTTTCTTTATATCAGTATAAATGTTTTCCTTTATGTCGAATAGCAGTAGTTAGGTTTTCCTTTATAACAGTATAAATGTTTTCCTTTATGTCTAATAGCAGTAGTTAGGTTTTCCAGGCTAGCTGCTAGCCATCTGAATCAGCTGTTGTTGGTTTATTAGCCAGCCTGCTAGACAACAACATTGATAGCCATGTAGTCAAATAACTATCACAGACAGTTGTGGTGTTGATAGAAAACTTCTCGTTAGATGTCAGGTAACTTGTCATGCTAGTATTGTAACTAACTATATTCGTGTTTTTATACTAACTGTCTTTATTGTGCGTGGGGAAAATACAGCTAGTAGCTATTTTTTATCAAACCCAGCTAACCAGATGACATGAACTAACTAGCTCCATGGCTAACTATCTAGTTGCTGTTGTTGTGGACTGCCACGAAGATAATGTCATGTTTTAACTTGTAAACAGTTAGTTAGCTACTGATTGTGATTTAATGCAGGAACATGGCTGTGTATGTGTGATTGCTAGTTAGCTATCTGGTTATTTAGCTATATGACACATAGCCACCCATTGATAACGGTGGCTAAATCCATTATCAACTAACGACATGTATGTAATGGTATTAAGCTAATCTGGGTCCGTCATGTAGTTTTGCCTCGACACTCCCTCTTAGTGTTTTTATCTCACTGCATCAATCCGAACTAAACCCGAAACTAAACAAGTGCTGGTGTTGTTACTCAACTGCACACTAAACCGAGACGCAGTGTGTCATTCAGTCTAAAATGTTAACAGACAACCGGCCTAAATGCATCTACAGTGTGTTAAATGTTTACACAGTCAACAAGGGAAATGTAATACATGTATTATCGGGTATGTCTTCCTTCTACGTGTGGCCTGTGTGCATTCATTCCTGTCCGGCTTGTGGGCAGTGACGTGAGTAGCATTCCTCATTGCTGTGTGTGTGTTGACACATTGCGTAACATTCACAGACAGCCTTCTCTCTTTAGGCCCTGATAGTCTATTCGCCCCAGTTACACAGTTAAATTATAATAGGTTGCACTTAGTTTTGTTTGATGTCAATAGTATGTTAATAAGGACATGTTGTCATCGTCATCTCCTCATCACGTTTCGTATATTTGTTCTGCTCACAACGTTAACCCGGCTGTTTGAATTATTCAGAGTTCATGTTTTATCTTCAAGCCCCCAGGCGTTTTAGTTTGTTGTCTGAATCTATATTGTGTTGTGGTTTGAATCGCCACCAGCAGGACTTTGGATTCTTGGATGGTAGAATGATAGCCTATCTTTTGTGTTGATACCTGTATGTTAATTGTACCATGTCACGGAAACAAAGACATTTGGAAACTAGCCTAGTGCTGGAAACGACGTTGTTGTCATTCTGAATCACCTTCATGTTTTGCCCCATCATGACTTATTGGAGTTTTTTTATGAATGGATTATTTTGTTTTCCGATTTGTGTTTACATTTTTTCAACGGCAGGTTAATAATGTGATGGTGGTGTCATCTCAGACCTAGTTGTTACGCGCCTGGTCATAATTGGCACACTGACATTCCCGTGGTCTATTGGATTTAGATGTCTCCCAAGAAAAAGGGATAAGCGAGGTGGAATGGTAAAGCCTATCATCTCAGCCAGCCAAACTCACAGAAAACTTCCCATGGATCACTGTTGTTGTGCCGACCACATAACTGTATCCTGGTGTAAAACTTCACCCGTGTACTATTATCTTCAAGTTGTCATGAAATACTCAGCCAGCCTGGTCACCTTATGCCCCATACAGCCTCCCTCTCCCCCAGGTCTTCTACTCCACCAGGGCCCCATACAGCCTCCCTCTCCCCCAGGTCTTCTACTCCACCAGGGCCCCATACAGCCTCCCTCTCCCCCAGGTCTTCTACTCCACCAGGGCCCCATACAGCCTCCCTCTCCCCCAGGTCTTCTACTCCACCAGGGCCCCATACAGCCTCCCTCTCCCCCAGGTCTTCTACTCCACCAGGGCCCCATACAGCCTCCCTCTCCCCCAGGTCTTCTACTCCACCAGGGCCCCATACAGCCTCCCTCTCCCCCAGGTCTTCTACTCCACCAGGGCCCCGTACAGCCTCCCTCTCCCCCAGTTTAAGCCACACCACCCCAACCACACTGGGAGAGATGGGGCCTATATTTACGAGCTGGATGAAGGATTACTGGTTTTTGGGGGAGATTAAAGCTGGCTTTGAAGAGACTAAATAGTGTATATTTTTGGCTTAACTCTGTTTCCCGGTGGTTGTAACAGGGTGATATGGTAGTGGTGAGAGTTAGATTTAACACTAGCTCTATGGTAATGACAGGAGCTAATGGTGTGTGTATGCACGCAGACGTGTGTGTGTGTGTGTGTGTGTGTGTGTGTGTGTGTGTGTGTGTGTGTGTGTGTGTGTGTGTGTGTGTGTGTGTGTGTGTGTGTGTGTGTGTGTGTGTGTGTGTGTGTGTGTGTGTGTGTGTGTGTGTGTGTGTGTGTGTGTGTGTGTGTGTGTGTGTGTGTGTGTGTGTGTGTGTGTGTGTGTGTGTGTGTGTGTGTGTGTGTGTGAGAGTTATTGAGTAAATCCTCTTAGTTTTCTCTCTTCCACTCTCCGTTTATACTCTCTGGTTGGGTCACTGTACTGTATAAAGTGAGTTGTGTTTGGGCAGTTTCGCCTCTTCTACTCCTTGCAGAATAACCTCTCAAGCCCTGTGAGATTGGATGGGGAGCATCTGTCGAACTTCACATCTCCCTGCAGGTGTTGATTTGGATTTTACCGTGGTCCTTTAAATGCTCACGGTTTTCTCCGTAAGCCTCCACAGTATTCTCTCGGCTGTGTGCTTCAAGTCATTTGTGTCATGGTTCTGCGGTGGTGGTTCTGCGGTGGCGCTTGGAATCCGGGTTCCGGACATCCCCACAGCACACTGCTCACATCCCTATGCTTCACTGTAGGGGTGGATAGAGCCAGGTGATAAATGGTTCCTCGTTTTCACTCAGAGTTGATCAAGAACCCACATGTCCCCCCTGATCGAGCTCCAGAGTCGCTGTGATGGGAAAGCCTTCCAGAAAGATCTCTGACTGTGAGAATACAAGATTATCTGATCAAGCCAAGATTGAACTCTTTTGACCTGAATGTCTCATCCTTGATGAGAACCTGCTCCAGAACGCACAACTTCAGACTGGGGGATAGTTTCACTTTTAACAATAAAACAACCCTAACTACGAAGCCATTGACAAGTCTGTGGGTGTCCTTGAGTGGCCCGGTGAAAGCCGAGACTTGAACGCGGTCAAACATCTCTGGAGACAACTGAGAAGGCTGTGCAGCCATGTTCCTCAACCAACTGGACTGGATGTTAGCAACTGTCCGCATACAGGTGTGCCGAACCCGTAGCTTGATCTGAAAACCACAATGTTCACAGGTTTGAACGACACCACAGGCCCTTTTCAATGACATCTAGCGTACCTCCCACATGTCAGTCACCCTTACACAGCCCGTAGCTTTGAATTAATTAGCTTAAGCTTTACCAACAGCTTATTGTCGGCAATTCTCTGACATGATTAAAGTGCTCTACGTTAGAAGACACAGGTGATCTTGGATTTTAGAACATGATAGCTACAGTTTATTGCGTGTTTTCTTCTTCCATATCTCCCAGATGCCTCCATACATGAGCTTTTTCAGTGGCTGTGTGCATCGTTACCATGTTGTAGTCTCTGTGTCCCTCGAGACCGATTCAGGCCAGTTTACGCTTTTTCTGGAGGATTTAAGAGCACAAAGGAAATCAATACCCCCACTGCATTAGAAGAAGTTGTGTGTGTGTGTGTGTGTGTGTGTGTGTGTGTGTGTGTGTGTGTGTGTGTGTGTGTGTGTATTAAAGGGTTTTGATTTGCCAGGGGTATCACGATCTGACTTTGTTGACCATAACAATAGGTAATTGCTTTCGCGTAGTGGTGAAGAGGTGTTTATTTGAGTAATTTAACAATATGACAATATATTTTGTGTGATGGTGGAAAAAAAACATTTTTAATGTTTAAGAGGATTTATGAAGTAAAAAACCAACAACAAGAATAATTGAATAATGCACACATTTCCAAAATGACAGGCTACTCTTGCTGCATAAAGGCATTTGCCAAATAGCTGAGCAAAAGACCAATTAGTAGATCAGTATTGGCCTTTTGGTGTAACTGCAGCCTCTTGGGTGGGAAAGTTAATCAACAGAAATGACCTTGTTTTGACTGCAAGCAATTGTGCCTAGGCCAGTTCACAACTGTTTTGTTCTTAGGACACATATTGAACCAATTAATCTCCCTTTTAATAATGTGTTTCAAGCTATTTTTTTCACCAAATGATATATCTCAAGCACTTTGGTGTGGAAATGTCAGTCACCTGTACACATTCCACAATGGATTAAGGTCAAAGAAAAATAATTCTTATCCATTTCTGTTCAGTACTTTATGTATTTGATGCCTCGTATTTGTTTTGTTTACACTTCTTAGTAAGGCTTTCTCATGAGTTTTGTCAATGCTGTTGATCACCTTTTCTTTGTCTTTGTTTGCTGATTGATTTTTTAAATGAATTATTGTAAATGTAAAATATCCAATGTAAACAAAATGTCTGTTTACCATTGAATTCTATGATATCAGGCGTTATGATTTTTTATGTTTTTTTGGCTTCTCAGGTTGATCTACCATAGGCATGGAATAGGCTAATCCTGTTTGAAACAAATTGCTCACCTAATTGCACTTAAACCTAAAAGCATTTGTTTTTTTGTGGCTCTGGCATCACTCTCTTATAGTGTCTCAGTGGATAATGCTGATATATTTGTTAGTCATTGTACATGGGCAGTGGGAAAAAAGGTGAACTTTATAAACGAATCACAGTGAAAATGTTTCATCAAGATGGCCATGTTTAGTTCTGTTAAATAATATGGTTATTTTGACAGGTACATATTTACCCTTTATTTTACCTGTTGACAATGCTACACACCCATGTCTTTATCACTCAACACTTTCAGACACTTTATCCTTTTTCACTGGAGCACCGCAAGGATACATGCTCTTACCACACCGGACAATGTGACCTGCTGCATTTTACTAGAAAATTATTACATTTACACATAAACCGTAGCATTAACAAAATGCTGTTTGTTTAATGAAATAATTTGTGTAATGTTAGTTAAAAATTCATAGTATGAAGGTGTTCTTAATAAATAACATGTTTATTGGAACGTGAAACATTTATCTTTTTGCCTTCATCACTGCTATATTGTGAATCAAATCTTTTTGACATTAGCAAATACACAAATAGCTTTTGCAGTTATACATTTTTATTTTTATTCTACCAGACCCCTAAAGATGTCTTGTGGTATTTGGTTCCTTCCATTCCACCCAATCCCAAGGTGGCCTATTGGATTGAGATCTGGTGACAATGGAGGCCATTTGAGTGGCAGTGACTTGTATGTTTAAGAAACCAGTTTGATTAGAGATAATCTGAGCTTTGTGACCTGATGCGTTATCCTGCTGGAAGTAGCAATTAGATGATTGGTACACTGTGCTCATGAAGGGATGGAAATGGTCTACAACAATACACAGGTAGGCTGGGGTGTGTAAATAATGCTGAAATCGTACTCAGGGGCCCAAATTGTGCTTCGATAATATTCCCTCCACCGTTACACCACCACCACCAGTCAGATTCTTTGGGAGAAGGCAGGAAGGATCCATGCTTTCATGTTGTTTATGTCAGATACGGACCCGACCGTCTGAATGCTGCAGCAGAAACTGAGACTCATCAGACCAGGCACTGGTTGTGACCACGTCTACATGCCAACATGCATGTGTTGCTGCCACGTGATTGGCTGATTAGATATTTGGTTAACGAGCAGTTGAAGGGGTTCCTAATGATGTGACTAGTGTATGTGTACCTGCGTACATGCATACGTACATACATGCATGCGTGTAAACATACGTACAAGGGTAATACCCTGATATTCAGGTTGATTTTGTAATATAGATGTGGCCTATTCAGTTAATGTGCTAGTTTTAATTTTCTTTTAACCCTCCCCACTCCAAAATGTCTTAATGAGATTTCCACTGTGTGGTTGTTTGCCGTGATTTGCACATCAGAGACTGCTTCCTGAATCCCGGAGAATCTTAAAGTGCTGACACACACACACACACACACACACACATATGCACTGAGCATCTCTCACCACACTCTGACCTGACTCTCACAATAGCCCACTTTACTGTAGTATACCTGGAGGGGAATCAATGATCCATCTACATGATAAATGTGCTGCTTCTTGCCCAGTCTAGTAGATGAACGCTCCAGCCTACTGGACGGGACAGTTTATAGGTGTAGTAGATGAACGCTCCAGCCTACTGGACGGGACAGTTTATAGGTGTAGTAGATGAACGCTCCAGCCTACTGGACGGGACAGTTTATAGGTGTAGTAGATGAACGCTCCAGCCTACTGGACGGGACAGTTTATAGGTGTAGTAGATGAACGCTCCAGCCTACTGGACGGGACAGTTTATAGGTGTAGTAGAGCCTGAACGTTTATAGGTGTAGTAGATGAACTCCAGCCTACTGGACGGGACAGTTTATAGGTGTAGTAGATGAACGCTCCAGCCTACTGGACGGGACAGTTTATAGGTGTAGTAGATGAACGCTCCAGCCTACTGGACGGGAAAGTTTATAGGTGTAGTAGATGAACGCTCCAGCCTACTGGACGGGAAAGTTTATAGGTGTAGTAGATGAACGCTCCAGCCTACTGGACGGGACAGTTTATAGGTGTAGTAGATGAACGCTCCAGCCTACTGGACGGGACAGTTTATAGGTGTAGTAGATGAACGCTCCAGCCTACTGGACGGGACAGTTTATAGGTGTAGTAGATGAACGCTCCAGCCTACTGGACGGGACAGTTTATAGGTGTAGTAGATGAACGCTCCAGCCTACTGGACGGGACAGTTTATAGGTGTAGTAGATGAACGCTCCAGCCTACTGGACGGGACAGTTTATAGGTGTAGTAGATGAACGCTCCAGCCTACTGGACGGGACAGTTTATAGGTGTAGTAGATGAACGCTCCAGCCTACTGGACACAGTTTATAGGTGTAGTAGATGAACGCTCCAGCCTTACTGGACGGGACAGTTTATAGGTGTAATAGATGAACGCTCCAGCCAACTGGACGGGACAGTTTATAGGTGTAGTAGATGAACGCTCCAGCTTACTGGACGGGACAGTTTATAGGTGTAGTAGATGAACGCTCCAGCCTACTGGACGGGACAGTTTATAGGTGTAGTTGATGAACGCTCCAGCCTACTGGACGGGACAGTCGTTGCTGTCTTCCCTTAATAGTTTAATTGTGATTCTGTGACCCTGGTAACAGAGCTGTTACCATACTCCCGGTTCTGTTTTGAATAATCCGTATCTCACCAACGTAATAATGGCTTAAACCACCTCCTTCCAGGTGCCCATGCTCCGGACCTTCTGTCCCCTCTCCCCCGTCCTGCCGGGAGACAGCAGACTACACTTCCCAGCATGCCCTCAACCGTGCGGGCAGGCAGCTTGAAGGACCCGGAGGTGGCTGAGCTGTTCTTCAAGGAAGACCCGGAAAAGCTGTTCTCCGACCTCCGAGAGATAGGACATGGCAGTTTTGGAGCCGTCTATTTTGTACGCACACACACACACACACACACACAGACGCATGTTCTGTACTGGCTCCACCCAAAATAAATTTCAGAAAGATTTACCTCCACACTCTGCCAAGTTCTACAGCCACCAACAACATTGCTTTTTGGCCGGACTTGTACAGTTGTTTTCTTGCTACAGCACAGCAGTTATTGCGTAGTTTACGATTCTTGTTCATCCTTTGTTTTTTCTAACCATTTGTGTTGACCAATAGCTATGTTTGACATCACTTCCTGTTGCACCTGTGTGTTTTCTTGCGGTTTCTCAGGCTCGAGATGTGCGAACTACGGAGGTGGTGGCCATCAAAAAGATGTCCTACAGTGGCAAGCAGTCGAATGAGGTGATTAGCCCCGCACAGTATTCACATACTTATTAATACTGATACTAAACCCACATACTTATTAATACTAATACTAATGCTAAACTGCATACACCGTCTAGGGTTATGTTCTAGCGTTATGTTCTAGGGTTATGTTCTAGTTGTTTAGATCATTGTCTTATCCAGAGAGACCTGCTCACATTTTAGTTATCGGAGAAGAAGAGGGAATGATGAGCCAGTTGAATGGGAGATGACTAGGTATCTCCATGATGGTCTAAGGGCCAGACTGGATGACTAGGTATCTCCATGATGGTCTAAGGGCCAGATTGGATGACTAGGTATCTCTATGATGGTATGAGGGCCAGATTGGATGACTAGGTATCTCCATGATGGTATGAGGGCCAGATTGGATGACTAGGTATCTCCATGATGGTATGAGGGCCAGATTGGATGACTAGGTATCTCCATGATGGTATGAGGGCCAGATTGGATGACTAGGTATCTCCATGATGGTATGAGGGCCAGATTGGATGACTAGGTATCTCCATGATGGTATGAGGGCCAGATTGGATGACTAGGTATCTCCATGATGGTATGAGGGCCAGATTGGATGACTAGGTATCTCCATGATGGTATGAGGGCCAGATTGGATGACTAGGTATCTCCATGATGGTATGAGGGCCAGATTGGATGACTAGGTATCTCCATGATGGTATGTGGGCCAGATTGGATGACTAGGTATCTCCATGATGGTATGAGGGCCATATTGGATGACTAGGTATCTCCATGATGGTATGAGGGCCATATTGGATGACTAGGTATCTCCATGATGGTATGAGGGCCATATTGGATGACTAGGTATCTCCATGATGGTATGAGGGCCATATTGGATGACTAGGTATCTCCATGATGGTATGAGGGCCAGATTGGATGACTAAAACACGCACAATCTGTCTCCCACTCCAGGGTCACCGGGCAGCTCAGATTTACTACCATTCTCACCTTTGCATCTTGTAATTCCAGATTAGATGTAATCAGATTAGACCTAATCTGTCCGCCAAGAGAATCCCCCCAGCAAATGCAGGGACACTGGATGACTCATCATGCACACACACACACACACACACACACACACACACACACACACATATGGTGGTCATTTTGCACTTGATAATGTACAATGTACTCTTCATTCAGACTGAATTTAAATATTTTGATTGATCAAATTATACTTCAGAAATGTCACAGAATGAAAAGTATGTTTTCCAATATATATTTATGCAGATAGCTTCTTGATCTTTTTCCTATCCTATCTCTGTCTTTGCCTCCTCTCTTTCCTCTTTGTCTCTCTTTCTTATTTTTTCCTGTCACTCTCTCCCTCTCGCTCAGAAATGGCAGGACATCATAAAGGAGGTTAAATTTCTCCAGACGATCCAGCATCCCAACAGTATAGAGTACAAGGGCTGCTATCTACGGGAACACACAGCATGGGTGAGTCAAACGTGTGTGTGTGCGCGTGTGTGTGTGATATATATATATATATATGGGAGCACCATATACATTGAGCACCAGGGAACAAAGGCGTGATGATGTAGATGCATTGTAGACCGAACCATAGTAACAAAAATATATCCAATGAATTATGGTGCTCACTGTGTGTGTGTTATATATATATATATATATATATATACACACACACACACACACATGCTGTAATATGAAGGGTGCTACTTATGTTTAATGTGCTGCATGTGTTCTCTTGTACCCAGCTGGTGATGGAGTACTGTCTGGGGTCAGCTTCAGATGTCCTAGAAGGTAAGACTTTCTAGAACCCATAACGGTTCTATTTTGTGTGTTTGACTCGGCCAAGTTTTCGGCTCAGAATGTGGATTTGAGTTGCACTCAGCTTGTTCGATACTACATTTGTGTTAAAATGTAGCAAATGTTTTCTAAAATACGATCTCTCGTTCCGTAGTCCATAAAAAGCCCCTTCAGGAAATGGAGATCGCAGCTATTACCCATGGTGCTTTGCTGGGGTTGGCTTACCTTCACTCTCACAACATGATCCACAGGTGAGTGTTGACCTGACAGTTAAAGATTCGAGTTGGTGACATCCCAAATATAATATTGCCATCCAACTCGTGCTTGTAGTTATGAAAAGGTATAAACAGAAAGCATGAGCAGAGAAAGCATGAGCGGGCTCTCCCCACAGGTTCTCCCCATAGGCTCTCCCCACAGGCTCTCCCCACATTCTCTCCCCACAGGCTCTCTCCACAGGCTCTTCCCACAGGCTCTTCCCACAGGCTCTTCCCACAGGCTCTTCCCACAGGCTCTCCCCACATTCTCTCCCCACAGACTCTCCCCACATTCTCTCTCCCCACATTCTCTCTCCCCACATTCTCTCCTTACATTCTCTCCTCACATTCTCTCCACACAGCCTCTCCCCACAGCCTCTCCCCACAGCCTCTCCCCACAGGCTCTCCCCACAGGCTCTCCCCACAGGCTCTCCCCACAGGCTCTCCCCACAGGCTCTCCCCACAGGCTCTCCCCACATTCTCTCCCCACAGGCTCTCCCCACAGGCTCTCCCCACAGGCTCTCCCCACAGCCTCTCCCCACAGCCTCTCCCCACAGCCTCTCCCCACAGCCTCTCCCCACAGCCTCTCCCCACAGGCTCTCCCCACAGGCTTTCCATAACATGTCTTTGTCCCCCACACAGAGACATCAAGGCTGGTAACATCTTACTGACTGAACCCGGGCAGGTCAAGCTGGCCGACTTTGGCTCCGCCTCCATCGCCTCGCCGGCCAACTCTTTCGTGGGGACGCCATATTGGTGAGGAAGAAACAGGGGCTTTAAACCCATGACCGTTTTAGATGTATTCATGTTTAACAAGACTCAGGTCCATTCTGCACCATCAGTTGACTTAGGTCTATACTGCACCATCAGTTGACTCAGGTCTATACTGCACCATCAGTTGACTCAGGTCTATACTGCACCATCAGTTGACTCAGGTCTATACTGCACCATCAGTTGACTCAGGTCTATACTGCACCATCAGTTGACTCAGGTCTATACTGCACCATCAGTTGACTCAGGTCCATGCTGTACCATCAGTTGACCACCCATTCCTTCTCCAGGATGGCGCCAGAGGTGATATTGGCGATGGATGAGGGCCAGTACGACGGGAAGGTGGACATCTGGTCCCTAGGAATCACCTGTGTAGAACTAGGTGCGTCTGTGTGTGTGTGCGGGTGTGTGTGTGTACGTGCGTGTGTGTGTCCGTGTTTGTGGGTGTCCGTGTGTGTGTGTTTGTGCGTGTGCGTGTGAGAGACTTGAGACATCACATGTTGTCCAACAGACTAACGTTTCGTTCTTGTCTATACCATGTGCAGCGGAGAGGAAGCCTCCTCTATTTAACATGAATGCGATGAGTGCCTTATATCACATAGCACAGAATGAGAGCCCCACACTGCAGTCCAGTGAGTGGTGAGTGTCTGACAGCCTGACAGGCAGGTCCTAATGTAACCCGGTACTACCAACGTTATTGTGGTGTGTTTATTGCCATTTATATATAGTATATGCTACATGTAGCTGTGTTATTGGGGTGTGTTTACTGCCATTTATATATAGTATATGCTACATGTAGCTGTGTTATTGTGGTGTGTTTATTGCCATTTATATATAGTATATGCTACATGTAGCTGTGTTATTGTGGTGTGTTTATTGCCATTTATATATAGCATATGCTACATGTAGCTGTGTTATTGTGGTGTGTTTACTGCCATTTATATATAGTATATGCTACATGTAGCTGTGTTATTGTGGTGTGTTTATTGCCATTTATATATAGTATATGCTACATGTAGCTGTGTTATTGTGGTGTGTTTACTGCCATTTATATATAGCATATGCTACATGTAGCTGTGTTATTGGGGTGTGTTTATTGCCATTTATATATAGTATATGCTACATGTAGCTGTGTTATTGTGGTGTGTTTATTGCCATTTATATATAGTATATGCTACATGTAGCTGTGTTATTGTGGTGTGTTTATTGCCATTTATATATAGTATATGCTACATGTAGCTGTGTTATTGTGGTGTGTTTATTGCCATTTATATATAGTATATGCTACATGTAGCTGTGTTATTGTGGTGTGTTTATTGCCATTTATATATAGTATATGCTACATGTAGCTGTGTTATTGTGGTGTGTTTATTGCCATTTATATATAGTATATGCTACATGTAGCTGTGTTATTGTGGTGTGTTTACTGCCATTTATATATAGCATATGCTACATGTAGCTGTGTTATTGTGGTGTGTTTATTGCCATTTATATATAGTATATGCTACATGTAGCTGTGTTATTGTGGTGTGTTTATTGCCATTTATATATAGTATATGCTACATGTAGCTGTGTTATTGTGGTGTGTTTATTGCCATTTATATATAGTATATGCTACATGTAGCTGTGTTATTGTGGTGTGTTTACTGCCATTTATATATAGCATATGCTACATGTAGCTGTGTTATTGTGGTGTGTTTACTGCCATTTATATATAGTATA
>CM055746.1:13886905-13924405 GCA_029465975.1 Dallia pectoralis | reverse complement strand
CAGCTCACAGAGGTACACACACACACACACACACACACACACAGAGGAGCAGCTCACAGGGTACACACACACACACAAACATTCACACGCACAGAGGAGCAGCTCACAGAGGCGTAGCCAGTAGGGCCATTTTGTGGCACAACGTATAACAGTGGCTCATGGGATAACGTGGACACGAACTGCGTCAGGTAACTTGCTCCGGCCCGGTTTGGGATGTGAACAGTGATGGAGGCCAAAGTGTGGTCGAAGGGACCCCCTTTTTTGATACCTGACTAGCTTGTAGATCAGAATCACAGTTTGCATAATGTGACATTTGTTATTGGTTTAGTGGGCGTCTACTTCCTGGTCGTGGTTTTTATCTAGACTCTGCTGTGGTCCAGCCCTTCATATTGTGTTTCTGAGGTGTTGGCTCAGAGCTGAGACGGACCGCTGGCCGGGCGTGTGTTTTTAGGAGACGAGTGGTTCAGTTTACCCACATCACATGACATGTACTGTTTGCATTCCTGTAATCAGTCTATATGATCATGTATGACAGCAATACCAACTCATGTGCCGACGTGACACACACACACACACACACAACGTTCATCAGAACCTGCCATATGAGACAAACAGGTACTCAGGAAGTAGATTGTCGAAGATGCACACACACACACACACACTAACTCCCCCTGGTTTTGCAGGAGTTGAGTGGAAACCAGTCGACCCCTAAGAAGGAAAAGCAGGAGTGGCTATCCAAGCAGAAGGAGAACATCCAACACTTTCAGGTGCAAGTTACTCTAAGTAGTACTAGTTAATATACTATTAGGAGTACTAGTTATTATTGACATGCATTCAGATGTAATTTTGACTTTTATTATGAAATCTCATCAACGTGAATTTTTCCTTTATTATTGACATGCATTCAGATGTAATTTTGACTTTTATTATGAAATCACATTAACGTGAATTATCCCTATTATTGACATGCATTCAGATGTAATCTTGACTTTTATTATGAAATCACATCAACGTGAATTATACCTTTATTATTGACATGCATTCAGATGTAATCTTGACTTTTATTATGAAATCTCATCAACGTGAATTTTTCCTTTATTATTGACATGCATTCAGATGTAATTTTGACTTTTATTATGAAATCACATTAACGTGAATTATCCCTATTATTGACATGCATTCAGATGTAATCTTGACTTTTATTATGAAATCACATCAACGTGAATTATACCTTTATTATTGACATGCATTCAGATGTAATCTTGACTTTTATTATGAAATCACATCAACGTGAATTATACCTTTATTATTGACATGCATTCAGATGTAATCTTGACTTTTATTATGAAATCACATCAACGTGAATTATCCCTATTATTGACATGCATTCAGATGTAATCTTGACTTTTATTATGAAATCACATCAAAGTGAATTATACCTTTATTATTGACAACCATAACCATAGTGTGCATAACGCAGACATATCAGAATGTCTGGCTTACAATGTAGATAAAGCCTGCTATTATTTCTTAGCATCTCTGCCTTATGCACACTATGGATTCACATTACATTTCTGAACTGTAATTAGCCAGTTGAACATGCGTATTGCACACATGTTATCGGTAGAGTAGTTTAATTGGCATGGATGTAAATATCAGATGGAAATGTAACAGCGTGGGGAGAGCAGAAGATTATAAACCATTGGGTAGTTAACTGATCTGGGTCCACCCACTTGTCCAGGCACTACACCGCTGTGTTCTGGATTTCATTTAACTTTTATTTAATCAAGTAGGCTGGTTAAATAGATTCTCATTTGCAACAGCGACCTTACATTTTTATGGGCACTTCTTGTTGCTCCCCAGGCAGAAGAGGAGGCGAACCTGCTGAGGAGACAGAGGCAGTACCTGGAGCTGGAGTGTCGGCGGTTCAAACGGAGGATCCTGATCGCCAGACACAATGTGGAGCAGGACCTGGCACGGGAGGTACATGGCTCCTCCACACACCTCCTCCACACACCTCCTCCACTCTCCAACTCCTACATGCTCCTTCTTACACACACCTCCACACCACCTCCTCCACACCACCTCCTCCACTCTTCTTTTGACATCTCTTTCTCTCTCTTCCACTCTCCTCCTTCAAACACCTCGTTCTCTCTCATCCTCCTCACACCACCTCCTCCACACACCACCTCCACTCTCCAACACCTCGTTCTCTCTCCTCCTCCATACACCTCCTCCACTCCGCTCTTTCTTCCTTCTCTGTCGGTTACAACCATTAATCCTCTATTTTCTCGCTCTTGATTAACCTTCCCCACATCCTCCCTTTTCCCTCCCTCCATCTCCCTCCTCTCACCTTCCCTCCCTCCATCTCTCTCACCTTCCTTCCCTCCCTCCATCTCTCTCACCTTCCCTCCCACCATCTCTCTATCTCTCTCACCTTCATTCACTCCCTCCATCTCTCTCTTCTCACCTTTTCTCCCTCCATCTCTTTCCTCTCACCTCCCCTCCCTCCATCACTCTCACCATCCCTCCCTCCCTCCATCTCTCTCCTCTCACCTTCCCTCCCTCCATCTCCCTCTGACCCCCCCCACCCCGTCCTCCTGTCTCTCTCTGCTCTCCCTCTCAGGAGTTGAATAAGCGTCAGACTCAGAAGGACCTGGAACACGCCATGCTCCTCAGACACCATGAGTCCATGCAGGAGCTGGAGTTCAGACACCTGGCGACCATCCAGAAGATGAGGGCGGAGCTGATCCGGACGCAGCACCTGACGGAGCTCAATAACCAGCAGGAGTACAACAAGAGGAGGGAGAGGGAGCTCCGACGCAAACACGTCATGGAGGTCCGCCAGCAGCCCAAGAGCTTAAAGGTAAGGTTGACTTGCGCACACACACGCATGCACTCACACTCACAGACGCCCGCACACACACACACACACACACACGTCATGGAGGTCCGCCAGCAGCCCAAGAGCTTAAAGGTAAGGTTGACTTGCACACGCACACACACACACACACACACACACACGTCATGGAGGTCCGCCAGCAGCCCAAGAGCTTAAAGGTAAGGTTGACTTGCACACACACACACACGCATGCACTCACACTCACAGACGCGCGCACACACACACACACACACACACACACACACGTCATGGAGGTCCGCCAGCAACCCAAAAGCTTAAAGGTAAGGTTGACTTGCACACACACGCACACACATGCCCACACATGCACACACACAAACACATCATGGAGGTCCGGCACCCTCATAGTACACACACACACACACACACACAGACGCATGCTGGAATCTCCACAAACTCTCCCACAGATACCGAAAACACTTCCTATTCTTTTACTCTCCTAAAAAAGACAAACACCTTTTCACATCTCCATTATCTCCCCATCCAGTCGAAGGAGCTGCAGATCAAGAAGCAGTTCCAGGACACCTGTAAGATCCAGACGAGGCAGTACAAAGCCCTGAGGAACCACCTGCTGGAGAGCACTCCCAAGGCTGACCACAAGGCGGTGCTGAAGAGGCTGAAGGAGGAGCAGACACGCAAACTGGCCATCCTGGCTGAGCAGTACGACCACTCCATCAATGACATGCTGTCAACACAGGCTGTGAGTACCACACACTCTATACCCACACACACAGAATGTGATTACCACACACTGTTCTACACATAGACTAAGGGCACAGGCTAACTGTGACTTAGGAAAAGGACCAACTTCAACTCAGACGCTCAACCTGGGAATTCCTTCACATTGCTAATATTAGCCACTTATTTTAGATGGGTGTTGATTATTTTAGATGATTTACAACTCTCCCTTTGTCCCCCACGGCCCTCCCCCCAGCTGCGATTGGACGAGGCACAGGAAGGGGAGTGTCAGGTGCTTAGGATGCAGCTGCAGCAGGAGCTCGAGCTTCTGAACGCCTACCAGAGTAAGATCAAGATGCAGACCGACGCCCAGCACGACCGCGAGAGGAGAGAACTGGAACAGAGGGTGTCCCTGCGCCGAGCCCTGCTGGAGCAGAAGGTAGGGGGCGCTAGTAACCAGACACCTGGAAAGGTTCGCCCCGTGTCCGTCTCTCTCATCTGCGCCATGTCTTCCTGTGTGCCAGATCGAAGAGGAGATGCTGTCTCTGCAGAACGAGCGTCTGGAGCGTATCCAGTCCCTGCTGGAGCGGCAGGCCAGAGAGATCGAGGCCTTCGACTCGGAGTCCATGAGACTGGGCTTCAACAACATGGTGCTGGCCAACCTGCAGGGTTCTGAGTCACACGGCAGCCCGGGGGGGTGGGGGGGAGGAGGAGGGGGACAGGGCGGGGCGCACTGGGGGGGAGGAGGTGGAGGGTCGGGGGGGTCTCATCACAGTCACAGCCACTACCAGGGGAGGTCCAGCTCCCAGCAGCCTTGGGGTCACCCTGTGCTTGCCGGGGGTCCCCCTCCCTGGAGCCTGCACCAGTCCTCAGGAGGGGGGAGTCAGAGGGGGAGTGGCGGGGGCGTAGGAGGGGTAATGGGGCCGGGGGGGGCCAGGAACAGCCCCCAGGCTATGAGGAGGGCGTCAACATCTGGAGGGGGGAGGAGCGAACAGGGCATGAGCAGGAGTACCAGCATCACCTCCCAGATCTCCAATGGATCCCATCTGTCATACACCTAAACACACACACACACCTGAACACACACACCTAAACACACACCTGTCATACACCTAAACACACACACACACCTGAACACACACACCTGTCATACACCTAAACACACACACACACCTGAACACACACACCTGTCATAGACCTAAACACACACACACACACTTCTGTCATACACCTAAACACACATCTGTCATACACCTAAACACACATCTGTCATACACCTAAACACACATCTGTCATACACCTAAACACACATCTGTCATACACCTAAACACACATATGTCATACACCTAACCACACACACACAACGAGCAACACACTCTCAGATGACCCCACATACATATAGGTGATAACACACTTGTCATACACACAACTGCAAACACTTGACGAACAAAGACACACCTATGGTCCACCTGTTATATGAGTGTCACACACACACACACACACACACACGTGTGCACCACACACACACGTGTGCACCACACACACACAACCCCGCAGAAGCGTATAGAAACACACACACTGGGGTAACATACACAATGGGTACAGCAAACCTAAAGTGTGGGGGGTCAAAGGGGAATTGATACTTCTGTCTACACCTCCTTCTGCCCCCGTCCTATGCCTCGTGTCTGTCAGTTTTCTGTCTACACCTCCTTCTGCCCCCGTCCTATGCCTCGTGTCTGTCAGTTTTCTGTTTCCACTTCCTTTTGCCCTTGTCCTATGTCTCATGTCCGTCAACTTTCCCCCCCACTTCCTTCCTGTCCCCGTCCTCTCACACCGATCCTCACAACAATTCTGACTGGAGACTGTGGAAACCTAAATCTAATAACGGGCAAGAGCTGTGCCAATGCTGAATGCTAGTGTGTCAAACCATGCCAGTCTGTCAGGTTAGGTGCCATAGACACACACACACACACACCCACACATAACTCAACTGGCTTTCACCTACAGACCGTCGCTTTAACATGGCTGTTAGAAGCACTTTACGTTGAGCAGGTCGTCACCTGAGATTGTCTAGCGGCCGTTCAGAAGAGGTAGAATGCAGTGAACCACGAACGTGAAATCTCACATGACGAGATGTTTGAGTGTTCCTGGAAATGATAAAAGTATACTCACCAAATGTGTGTTTCTATAATGGATTGGCTGCTGAGTCTATGGGTGTAACCCGACAGGCAAAGATAGGACAGCGTTCTGGCGAGATACTTATGTAATCGTAATTGTGCGACAATAAAGCACAATTTTTTAAATTTGTTTTCCAAATGCCTGTCTTGGCTGGTCTTTGTTTCAGCAGTGAAGCATCAATTAAGTTTTGCTACTTGTATTTTGGAGGAGGGACAGTTCTTTAAAGTGCCAACAGTGAGGTAAAAATGTCAAAGCCAAAAGAAAAAAAAAGTTGAGATTAAAAGCAGATGACAAAGAATTTTCTTGGCATGGTGGGTCAAGTTTGCCGATGAAGACTGAATGTTATACAGGGGATGAAGACTGAATGTTATATAGGGGATGAAGACTGAATGTTATATAGGGGATGAAGACTGAATGTTATATAGTGGATGAAGACTGAATGTTATATAGGGGATGAAGGCTGAATGTTATATAGGGGATGAAGACTGAATGTTATATAGGGGATGAAGGCTGAATGTTATATAGGGGATGAAGACTGAATGTTATATAGGGGATGAAGACTGAATGTTATATAGTGGATGAAGACTGAATGTTATATAGGGGATGAAGACTGAATGTTATATAGGGGATGAAGGCTGAATGTTATATAGGGGATGAAGACTGAATGTTATATAGGGGATGAAGGCTGAATGTTATATAGGGGATGAAGGCTGAATGTTATATAGGGGATGAAGACTGAATGTTATATAGGGGATGAAGACTGATTGTTATATAGGGGATGAAGGCTGAATGTTATATAGGGGATGAAGACTGAATGTTATATAGGGGATGAAGACTGATTGTTATATAGGGGATGAAGGCTGATTGTTATATAGGGGATGAAGACTGATTGTTATATAGGGGATGAAGACTGAATGTTATATAGGGGATGAAGACTGATTGTTATATAGGGGATGAAGGCTGAATGCTGAATGTTATATAGGGGATGAAGACTGAATGTTATATAGGGGATGAAGACTGAATGTTATATAGGGGATGAAGACTGATTGTTATATAGGGGATGAAGACTGATTGTTATATAGGGGATGAAGACTGAATGTTATATAGGGGATGAAGACTGAATGTTATATAGGGGATGAAGACTGAATGTTATATAGGGGATGAAGACTGATTGTTATATAGGGGATGAAGACTGATTGTTATATAGGGGATGAAGACTGATTGTTATATAGGGGATGAAGACTGAATGTTATATAGGGGATGAAGACTGAATGTTATATAGGGGATGAAGACTGAATGTTATATAGGGGATGAAGATTCAGCCTGCTCCTCGTCTAGAGTCATAGTAAATGTAATCGAAACACATCTCACCTTGGAAAGCCAAATCTTGAAAGAGGTGTCTCTCTGATTGCTTTCTCTTTTTGCCACAAGTGAAGCTGCAGGGGAAAAAAGTGTTCTTGTTCCAACCCGGCACAAGGATGTTTCAGCCAAACCTCACCACCCATGTGTCAGCCAAACCTCACCACCCATGTGTCAGCCAAACCTCACCACCCATGTTTCAGCCAAACCTCACCACCCATGTGTCAGCCAAACCTCACCACCTCAGCCAAAAAGCCCTCAGTCTTCTTTGGGACTCACAGTGGTTTCCACATTCTCCTGTGTGTGTCACCTATAGCCAATAGGATGGTCAGTCTGACTGACGCTCTGATCATTTATGAATGACCGCAGCACTTTACACAAGCATGTGACTTAACAAGTAATTACTGGACAGAACAAGACTTCCTCCACAAACACAAACCCTCCTGTTCCCCCTTGATCCTCCCTGTTCCCCTTTGACCCTCCCTGTTCCCCTTTGACCCTCCCTGTTCCCCTTTGACCCTCCTGAGATACAAGAGGGTAGGGCTTATTGGACTGGTAGTAAAGGTTAAGTTTAATGAGCGACTAGGAGGGATGGAGTTATCTAATGCACAGGTGAGGAGGTGGAGGTTTATGGGATAGGAAGAGAGCTGTCACAGAGTGTTGTGAGGAGGTCAGTATGTACCGCCCTCACAACATGCTGGAGTACTAGCTACTGCATTAAAAAACTGGATAGTTCTGGTACTGGGTGCCGATTGGCTGAACGCTGTTGTACATCAGAACATCACCAGTGCGACAAAGCGTTTACTTTTACCGTCCTAACCAGTTTATAACAGCGACGAGACACCTCGTGGGTTTGTGGTCTGTAGCTGATTTAGCACGGCTAACGGCTGTATGGAGCCCTTTGCCCTGGTATAATGGCCACATACTGCGCTCCTCCTGTGTGCCTTACTGATGAAGGATTGTACAGTGTGCGATACAGGCTAGTGGGGAACCCGTGGGGAACCCGTGGAGGTGCTGGTTCATGACCGATGAATGTCCCCCTACTGGATGAGTTGGGGATGATGCTGCTGTTGCCCCTGCAATGTCTCTGCGCCCCTCTCAAGGGTTGACCCCCCGCTCCAGCCGGCTCCCGTGTCATCACCACGCCCCTATGCCCCCACCGGACCACCCTACGACCCCTCCACCCCTGGGAGAAGAGTACCGGCAAAATGTCGTTGTATAAAGACGTGTATAGTTCTAAAGATTGATGTGGGAAGTTAGTGTTGATATATAGGTGTCGGACGTGTGGCGAAATGAGGATATATAAATATAGAGGATATATATATATGTGTATATATAAAATGATATATATATATATATATATATATGTATAGTAGATCTAATGGAAATGTTATGTGGGGTGTATAGGACGGAAATTGTTAATATTGTACATTCAGAATACAAATAAAAATGGACTTAAATAACTAAACCAATTGGAAGTCAGGACGAATGAAGACAAACCGCTGGGTAATAACTGATATTGTCTCACGCAGCGCTGGTTTGGAAATGAATAGAGTACCTGCAACCAACTTTGCTCACACACACACATGTGCGCAGACACAGTGGTTCAGGGGTAATTGGACTCTTGAGTTGCGTTGTGTGATTCCGGGGGGTTCTGCAGAGTTCTGCTGTATCGCACTGCGTTCCATTGGGTTCCACTAAGCTCTAATGTCTCTACCAGTTAGGAATATGAACTGGTCTGTGAACAATTCTCTCTTTCACACTCTCTGAACTCACGGGGAACTATCAAGATCTATACTTATAATGTCTCTGTTCCAAGTGCTGATCTAGGACCAGTTTGAATTCAGATAAATAATCTCCAGATCCTAGGTTTTCTGTGAGGCTTGATAACCATGATTATGGTCTTTACCTCATTCAGTCTGCTCTGCACTTACCAAACTTTCTCCTTTCCAGGTCATGTATTCAGTTGTTGTTTCTCGTCTATTAAAAATATGTTCTTATTTTACTCCCTCCCTATAGATATTTGAATTATTTTGTTTTTGCTTTTTTTTATTTGTCACGGGCCAATGCAGTTGTTTTTATGTCAGTATCGAATAATTTCTGAGCAACAAATAAGTACCTTAGTGTCTTTTGTTTTCAATTGGAATGGTACAAACATATGTATTAGCCAAGAGCACTTAACTGATATGTCCAGGGAGTGGCCTGAGTGGGATGGGGCTAACTGCAAACTAGCTGTCATTGGTTGAAACATTTTCAGCGCTCTCTTATTGGTTAGTAGACTCATTTATGATGTCATCAGACAGGCCTAACTGACAGTTTTTTCAAACAGCTCTTATGCTTAACGGGCATTGTCACCAATTTCCAAGTATTATTCCAAGTTCTGCAATCCGGAAATGTTTATCAAAAACAGACGATTATTGACTGTGTTGGAACTTTAGAGTCGATGGGTGTTTTAATCTACACTGTTTTATTGGAAAGTTTGCTGGCTTGTGATTGTGATTCACCATATGACTCTAAGTTAAATCAATTCTGATTGCAAAGCTTTAGACTGACTGACTTATTTTGATTCTGATAGTCTACTTCTATTGGTCAGCTAGCTATTCAGTTATCACTTCATCTTTGGGGAGGTAGGATTACATTTGTTTTATCAGTATTCTTCTTCTTTCATGTTTTCCTCTTTCGTTATACTTTTATTTTCCCGGGTTCAGAGTTGCGGTACCCGTTCTCACGTAACCTGTATTAAACTGTATAGATTGTGGGGAAAAAATATGAATGTTCACTAAGATTACTTAATGTAAAGCTATACGTTACTGAAAAATAGTTATTTAAAATGTATGAAATGAATTGAGAAACAACGTTTAAGAGGACAAATGTATTATTCTGTTTGTAATGACTCTTTTGTTGGCAGAGGGCTACTGGACAAAGAATCCACTGTAATAAAGTAATTTTAGTATGCCTGTGTCCTGTGAGTGTTTAGGTGTGCGTGCGTGCGTTTGTGTGTGTGCGTGCGTTTGTGTGTGTGCGTGCATGGCACTAGACTGTAGAAGACCTTTAGAAGCATAACATGGAATGGGAAACTATGTAGAAATATGGTGTAGTTATTTTCATGATAGTTTATGTTTTATTAAGTTAAAGTAAAGTGGGGAAGATGGAGGAGAGTGTGTGGCAAAAGGTGCAAGCCAATATCAAACCCACACCTGTAGACGCCAGCCTGGACCAACCCTGGCCACGTAAATACCCCTGCAAGTAAATCCCTGATTCCCAGACTTCCTGTTGAATCAGATCCCGTCCTCATTATGGGAGCGCTCAGACTTCCTGTTGAATCATATTGATGCTGTTAATTTTCTTGCTTTTCATGCGATCTAAAATGTCCTTTCGATTTATCACAATTTCGTCAGTTCAAACTTAGAAGATCTGATCCCGATCAGGTCGCTACACGCCTTTTTATTCTCTACTCCTGCCGTGAAATATGGGGCCCAGTCAGTGTGGACCTGGACAATGGGAGAGCTGTGAAGTCCTGATGAATCTGATTCATTGCTCCACTTGTCTCAACGTGTGTAGGACCTCTGCCATGTAAACTCTCCTCCTTCAACAACGTCTTCCCGGTGTGACAGCGTGCGTTGTCTATCTCTCCTAATCGTAGTGGTCCTCCTCTTCCGGGAGTTCCCGGTCCTGCTCCTCTGCCCTCCTTGCTCTGTCCCGTAAAACCCGGCCACCCTGGGCCCCTCTTCCCCCCTGAGAAACTCAGCCACAACCCGGAAGAACTCCAGAACAGCCGCGTGGCTCCAGCAGCCGCCTTCCTCTTGCCCTCCCTCTCCTCCCTCCTCCAGTCCAAAGCCGCAGTGCCCGCCTCTCTCCGTCAGCGCCAGCAGGAAGTAAGGGTTGTTCTGAAACAGGGCGAGAGGCAGGGTGGAGGGGGGTGGCAGGAGCGGGTCGTCACGGCTACGGAGGCAGAGCACAGGGACCGCCACCTCATCAGCATCCCTCAGTGGTTCATTCCTCTCCCAGTAGGTCTCCCAGTCCCTGGCAGGATGGCCCCGATCCCCCGGCAGCACGGCTGCCGCCCCAACACCAGGTGGTGCCCTCGGGTCAGGGGAGGAGACGATGTGTGCGGAGGCCCCTGGCGGGTTGAGAACCGTTGGGGTGTGTTGGTTGGTTTCAATGCTCCCTCCTCTGGCTAGGCTTCTGGTGATGGTTTTGGCCCCAGGAACAGCCTCCTGATTGGGGTTCCACACCGCGTTTAGATCGGTGGTGTTTGGCAGTTGAGGGTTGGGTGAGACGCAGAACAGTGCCTCCTCGAATTCCCTGAGGGAGGAACAGTTGAGGGCCCTTTCCACATCAAACGCTCCTCGAAAGGCACTGGCGAACCTGGGGAACATATCTGTAGTCAAACACATGTCTGAATGCTTTCCCACTTAGCAAAGGATATTGAAACACGAATGCGCTAATGTTGCAGCTAACACTTTACTGCTAACAGCTACATTTTACAGACACAGGATTTATTTATCTGCCGATTTTTTTTGGTCCATAGGCAAGACTTAATGATTTTACCTGCTGAGCTGTAGCTTGCGGGAGACCAACTCCCCCCAGCGGTAGAGTGGAGGCAGGGGAGTGTCGAACCACATTTGAGCCTTGAGCACGGGCGAGATACAGGCCGCAGCCGTCAGGTACGAAGAGGAACCACACTCCCCCAGGTAAGACAACAGCAGACCCGACCCGGAGCCTTCGCTCACGGCCAGGAGCATCGAGGATGGGTGCCGACTACGCACATACGTTACCGTCTGGAAAATCATGGGTATTGAAGTGAATATTTGACAGGAAACAATGCACTGTATATATATAACAAACAATGTATTTACCTAATACATTTATGCAATAAAAAAACTGAAATAAAATGTCCTTTAGCCGAAGAAGTTAGCGCACCCCTACCATTACAACCATATAAAAATGCTACAATTTGAATCAGTTGTACGAAGTCAAGTAGGGCAGTTAAAACGGATGTGGTTTCCCATACAATCTTATATACAACAGCCAGTCAACATTCGTAATTGAGAAAGCAACCAACCGGTTTACAATGTTCTTAACGGGAATGCTTAACATTATGTATGACGCTCTATTAGATACATTAAGGTAATTACAAACCACACGGTAAGTATGAATCATCACTACCTGCACCAGGTCAGAGGGGTCTCCATACTCGGTCAGCCGTGGTGTGGTGAGAGGACAACCCGCCGTGCCCCTGCGGTGAAACACCAGGGCGTAGAAACCATGACTGAGTGCCAGCCTACACAGATGCCTCAGGTGCGGCGTCAAACCGCCTCGATAGTGGGGGATGAGGAGGAGGATGGGAGAGGAGGAGGTGTGGCAGCCCAACGCTTTCCCCCCTGGATGATGTTCTCTCATCCCCTCACGTCTCAAGGCCCAGTCCAAAGCCACCAACCCCCCGTCCTTCAGTAGGAGGTGGTCCCGGGTGAAGGTAACCTCCTCCGGTCCCGGGTCTCCCCCAGTCAGGCCACCCCATAGTTGGCTGGAGAGAGTCTGGAGGTGTGGGTCCCCCCTGGGCCACTGAGCCAATCTGGGACTGACCAGGGAACCACAGTGCTGGAACAGAAACCGTGCCAGGGCCGTGGGCTTGCAGGTGAGAAACAGGGCACTCTCTGGTATCGCTCCTGGACGTGGTCGTGCTCTCACCTTGGTCCAGCCCCACGTCCAGCTTCCTAGGCTGGCTTCACTCCCCTCGGCCCAGCCAGGTTCCGTCTCCGGGCGGTGGATAGGAAGATCGAGGACCCAGCACAGAACTACCCAGAATCCCCAGGCTATAGTCCTCATCCCCAGCCTTGCCCTGCTCTGTACGGGGGGCCAACGGAGCCCCAAGGAGACGAGGACCAGCAGCACAAAAGGCAGGAAACAAATCACACCGTCCCAGTCCCACACAGTGAGTACAGCCTGACCACAGGACATTGTTATACTGTGTTTACATCCAGGTCCAGAACTCTATAATGACTTGGTCCAGAACTCTATAATGACCTGGTCCAGAACTCTATAATGAGCTGGTCCAGAACTCTATAATGACCTGGTCCAGAACTCTATAATGACCTGGTCCAGAACTCTATAATGACTTGGTCCAGAACTCTATAATGACCTGGTCCAGAACTCTATAATGAGCTGGTCCAGAACTCTATAATGACCTGGTCCAGAACTCTATAATGAGCTGGTCCAGAACTCTATAATGGCCGGGTCCAGAACTCTATAATGGCCGGGTCCAGTACTATATAATTTCCAGGTCTAGGACTCTAATATCAAGTTCGAGGACTTATAAATGTCCAGGACTAGAACTATAAAATGTCCAGGTCTCTAATATCCAGTTCTAGAACTCAATAATGTCTCAAACTCTAATATTCAAGTCTAGAACTCTATATTGTCCAGGTCTAGAACTCTAATATCCAGGTCAAGAACTCTATAATATCCAGTTCTAGAACTCTATACTGTCCAGGTCTAGAACTGTATAATATCCAGGTCTAGAACTCTATAATATCCAGTTCTAGAACTCTATACTGTCCAGGTCTAGAACTGTATAATATCCAGGTCAAGAACTCTATAATATCCAGTTCTAGAACTCTATACTGTCCAGGTCTAGAACTGTATAATATCCAGGTCTAGAACTCTATAATATCCAGGTCTAGAACTCTATAATGTCTAGAACTCTATATTGTCCAGGTCTAGAACTCTATAATATCCAGGTCTAGAACTCTAGAACTCTATATTGTCCAGGTCTAGAACTCTATAATATCCAGGTCTAGAACTCTATAATGTCTAGAACTCTATATTGTCCAGGTCTAGAACTCTATAATATCCAGGTCTAGAACTCCAGACTCTAGTTTATTATGTCAGCTAAACCGTTCATTCAATTCATAACATTTCTTCTTTCTGCACCAAACCTGAATAGTGGCCTTGAGTTAAGCAGACGTGGATCGTCCAGAAACCCAGAAGCACAGCAGGGGTTGAGCAGCAGCAGGTCTTCACAGCAGGTCGTCTGTTGTCTGTGCGCCGTTTGTTACCCTACCAGTCTGTATGTCCCCTGCTAGCGAACCCCTTAGATGAGGAGCTGCACAGGGGCAGCACAGCCTCTATAAGCAAGTATCTATTCTCACTCTGTCACTCTTTGATTTCCCTCTCAGCCTACCCCCTTTGTCCCGCACTCCTTTCTCTCCTCCCTCCCCCGTCCTCCTCCGTCCCTCCCCATAAAATGATTAGCAATCATCTCAGGGCTCAGGCACACCGTAGAAAACGAGTGAAAACAACAAACACTTATTCCTTATCTACGTAGAACACGGGTCATTTGGCTGTTTCTGTTCGTACAAACAAGAACAATTCCACGTGTGGTGCTGTGCAAACAGCAGGAGCGTCAGATCTCAACCACATCAACCGCGACTGATCCCCAGTGGTTTCTATGGTACACACACACACACACACACACTCTCACACACACACACACACTCACTCACTCACACACACACACACACACACACTCACACTCACTCACACACACACACTCACACACACTCACACACGCACACACTCACACACACTCTCACACTCACACACACACACACACACTCACACACACACACACACACAGACATACACACACACAGACACACACACACAGACACACACACACACACACACACAGACCCACTCACACACACACACTCACTCACTCACACACACACTCTCACACTCACACACACTCACACACACACACACTCACTCACACACACTCACACACACACTCACACACTCTCACACGCACACACACAGACACCCACACACAGACACACTCACAGAGAGTCGTTACAGGTTAAACAGTAACTCTGAAATCAGGTCATTGACACTTAGGACAGCAGATCAATCTGTTTCTGTGCTAATGTGCGTGTGTGTTCCCCAGATTGGGTCACGTGGGTAGTGGCTCCTGCACCCTATTCACTCTTTGGTCGATAAATACGCTGAAAGAAAACGTGTTTGTGTCTGGGGTGGTGAAGTGGTTTTTCCGTCATTAGTAGGTGAATGTTTTGCTGTTTTAATAAGCGCCTACCAGGTAAACTTTTCAAACCACACGTAATGACTATATGAGCTGTATTTACAACACACACACACAGTGGACATACAAGATGGTGGTTCCACGAATACCTTGTTTGTCATTTGTTTGCGAATGTCTAGTACAATTCCATCTTGTGTCTAAAATGGTGGGAATTACAGACAGAACACATTTTTATTGTGCTTGTTAATTCATTGATTGAACCATGTTTTCTGATTGTACATTAGCACTTTAGTTTGATATGTTGACACATTCACTGAATCTCCATTGGCCATTAAGATATTGGTATTTGGTAACTTGCATGGCTGTTGGATTGTCAAGATGAGCTTTTTCTCTTCGACCGTAAAAAAATTAATCGGGACAGAAAACAGAATTAAAACCATTTACTAAACTATAAATTATTACTTGATGATCCTCTCATATGTTTCCACAAACCGATTGGAGGGGACATAGCCGGCCATAGAGCACCTTTGTTGGGATGGACCAACAGATGTCCTCCGTCTCTGTGGTCACTACAGAACCCATTGTAAGAGGGTGTTCACCGGGTGTCCAGACTAGATTTCCCATCAGCCCCTCCAACAAGGCTGAGACCTGTCTTCTATACTGTTCTTCTAGAAGCAGGATATTATGCTGGCGGCACCAAGTCAAGATTTTTTCCTTCAAAATAAAAGCCATCGTTGAAATGCATGGCAATGTGGTTTGTTCATTGATTGCAACCGTTGTGTAGGTGACGTCATTACACAGCCGAAGGAAATGAGAGTCCAACTGTTTAAAAAAAGATAGTTTTTATTGATGTAATCACGTGTATTATCCTTCACAGAACACAAAAAAAATCTTCTTTCAAATTTTAACATCAGTTCTTTTTCAAACATAGTTTTTCTTGCCTTTTTGCTGTATTGCACTATTTACATTTGGAGAAGGTTGACGGAGAACCAGGGATATTCAGACTGAGTGTTGGTCAGTGATCCACGTATAGAGAGTGGTACTGAGTGTGTGTATGTGTGTGTGCACGTGTGTGTGCATGTGTGCGTGCATGTGTGCGTGCATGTACGTGTGCGCATGTGTGCGTGCATGTGTGCGTGCATGTACGTGTGCGCAGGGTGTGTTTGTGCATGCATGATCTAATTTCCATGTGCACCAAGAGAGAGAACCATTTTGGCAAAACCTACCGACACATTCTCTGAAAACAATTACACAACGTTAAGTTAACAAACTTTTTTCACTTACTTAAGTCTTTCAATCAGACGCGCGTGAATATTGAATACTGGACTAAATAAAAACTCACAGCTGGGGTTGCAAAGTTCCAGAAATCTTCCCATATTTTTCTAAAATCCTGGTTGAAGTGAATTCTTTGACCTTTGACCCAGACTTGACCTTTATGACTTTAAATATTCATCAGGCTAGCATCTCATTCTTCATTTAATATATGCGGTTGACGTTAACAACCGTCATAGAATATTCAAAAAAGAATTCAAATTATGAACTCCATGTCCAGAGTTTAGGATCTCCTCATTATATTCATTTCTGTCCTACCTGACAACCTACACTCTCTCTCTCTCTCTCTCTCTGTCTCCCACTCACTCTCTCTCTCTCTCTCTCTCTCTCTTAACTATGCTAATTCAAAAAGTTTAACGGACAACTCCCTCTAGTGGCGTAGGTTTGTTAAGATGTGTTTTGCGCAGGTGTTATTTTTTGTGAAGGGAGATGTAAATGTTTAGAGCAAGTGATTATTAGGGATATATTTGTTGGTTGTGATAGAAGGTGAGATTTCTAGGTTGTGATATTTGTGATATTGATATTTATAGTTAGTGATATTGGTATTTCTAGGTTGTGATATTTGTTGGACAGCTCCAAAGAAGTGCTTAGACAACCAAATCACGACTTATGACAGAAATCTGAAGCACTGAGACAAATATTGTGGAGAAACAAGCACTAGAGCTGAGCATGCATCACAGTATTTGGCTTTACATAAAATGACCATGTCCAGAACATCAGAAACTGCAGCCCAACATGTGAGAGATTTTTGGCCACAGATATAAAAATAAAACATTACAAAATCCTGGAGGAACTGGTCAAAGGTCAAATGCAACGTGTATATTAAGGTTCCTGGAAAGCCAAAGCATTATACTGATCCAACTGGTACCTTTAATGCTGGGATTAGGTTGGACTAACCCCAGTACCTGATCCTGACGCCTTTAAAGCTTTAATACCGGGATTAGGCTAGACTAACCCCAATACCTGATCCTGATGCCTTTTAATGCTGGGATTAGGCTAGACTAACCCCAGTACCTGATCCTGATACCTTTCCTGCTCTTTTACGGAATTTCTGCCTGGCTGTTTAAAGTCACTGAGGTCATTGTAAAGCTGTGTAAGGTTAAATAAGGTCAGTACTGTTATTGTAAAGTGTGTGTAAAGCTGTGTAAGGTTATATAAGGTCAGTGCTGTTATTGTAAAGCTGTGTAAGGTTAAATAAGGTCAGTGCTGTTATTGTAAAGTGTGTGTAAAGCTGTGTAAGGTTATATAAGGTCAGTGCTGTTATTGTAAAGCTGTGTAAGGTTAAATAAGGTCAGTACTGTTATTGTAAAGTGTGTGTAAAGCTGTGTAAGGTTAAATAAGGTCAGTGCTGTTATTGTTAAGTGTGTGTAGTGCTATGGTGTGTTACTGGATGCTGGGGTTGTTGCGGTGTGTATGTTTTCAGTGTGTGTGTAAAGGTTTTTGCGGTGTGTATGTTTTCAGTGTGTGTGTGTAGAGAATTTTGCAGTGTGTTCGTTTTCAACGTGTGTGTGTGTGTGGATTAGCGCAGGATGTGCGTTAGGGATGTGTGTGTGTTTGTCAGGCTGTGCCATTGGTATACTTGGAGAGTTTATTTTCCAGATCACAGATTCTCTTCTCTTGAGATAAAACTGTCGCCTTGAGATTCTGAACTTCCTCCAACAAGCGCTCTATCAACTGCGGCTGGAGAGAGGGAAGTGGGTTGGAGGAAGGGAAAGAATGAGGTAAAGAGAGAGAATGGAGGAAAAGAGGGGAAGGTAAATGAAAGGAAGGAGATGGACAAAGAGAAGGAAATGAGAGAAAGCAGAAAGTCAAGTCAGAAGGACAGATGCAGGAAAACTACAATAAGCAGAAAGACAGGTCAGGGACAGAAAGATACGAAAAATCAGCAGGAATTGTTTAGGGACAGAGCGCATAGAAAAAATACAAGTCAAGGGCAGGCAGCTACAGTAAAAACAACAGGAAGCCGGCAGAACGGTCAGAGATGTGTGTGTGTCCTGCCGCTCTGCCAATAGGACCTTATTGGATACATTGTCCATTAATATAATGACTGAACCTTGTCCTGCCGCTCTGCCAATAGGGCCTTATTGGATACATCGTCCATTAATATAATGACTGAACCTTGTCCTGCCGCTCTGCCAATAGAGCCTTATTGGATACATTGTCCATTAATATAATGACTGAACCTTGTCCTGCCGCTCTGCCAATAGAGCATTATTGGATTCATCGTCCATTAATATAATGGCTGAACCTTGACCTGCCGCTCTGCCAATAGACCATTAATGGATACATCGTCCATTAATATAATGACTGAACCTTGTCCTGCCGCTCTGCCAATAGCGCCATATTGGATACATCGTCCATTAATATAATGACTGAACCTTGTCCTGCCGCTCTGCCAATAGAGCCTTATTGGATATATCGTCCATTAATATAATCACTGAATCTGTCTGGGAACAAGAATGCAATTGAATAACAGCCAAGAAACACGGCAAAAGCAACACTTGTTTTATTTTATTTAGGGTTAAACTGACAGACAAAGTAAAAACACAGTCAAACACAAAGACAGACAGAGCGATAAGCAAAAAGACAGACAGAGTCAGACAGAAACCGATAATCAGTGAGACAGAGACAGAGAGACAGACAAAGAGACAAATAGAGAGAGAGACAGACAAATAGAGAGACAGACAAAGAGACAGAGAGACAGACAAAGAGACAGACACAGAGACAGACACAGAGACAGACACAGAGACAGACAGACAAATCGAGAGACAGAGAGACAAAGAGACAGAGAGACAGACAAAGACAAATAGAGAGACAGACTGAAAGAGAAACAGACAGAGAGACAAACAGAGACAGAGACTTACAGGCAGATTGGTAGATCCATCACAGGAGGACATGCTTCGTCTAGTGGTGGGTCTGGAGTCTAGAACGTTCTTCTTGGC
Source organism: Dallia pectoralis (assembly GCA_029465975.1). Lineage (NCBI taxonomy): Eukaryota > Metazoa > Chordata > Actinopteri > Esociformes > Umbridae > Dallia > Dallia pectoralis. The sequence goes on along the minus strand of CM055746.1, from coordinate 13,904,955 downwards.
CACTTTGAGCTCGCGACTCTTAGGGGGAACGTAACCCTCCCTCATGGACTGAAGAATAGGGTCTTCGTCCCGCCCCTCCAACCATTCCTCCGGCTCTAGGGCCGGTTCGGGACCAGCCGTGTCGGGGTAGAGGTCATCCTGGAACAGGTCCGACTAATGGAAGGAGCAGGGAGACCGAGGAGGAGTGATAAGAGCAGGGAGACCGAGGAGGAGTGGTAAGAGCAGGGAGAAAGAGGAGGAGTGATAAGAGCAGGGAGAAAGAGGAGGAGTGATAAGAGCAGGGAGAAAGAGGAGTGATAAGAGAAGAGAGACAGAGGAGGAGTGATAAGAGAAGGGAGACAGAGGACGAGTGATAAGAGCAGGGAGAAAGAGGAGGAGTGATAAGAGAAGAGAGACAGAGGAGGAGTGATAAGAGCAGGGAGAAAGAGGAGGAGTCCGAAGTCGTGGGGTCATTTCTCTAGTTGGTGCGATTATTCCCAAATGGAAGAAACACTAAATAATTGTCTCCCTCGGTCTGGGGCTCTATGCAAGATCTCACCTGGTGGAGTTTAAATGACCATGAGAACGGTGAGGCAAAGTAAGAGAGAGGAAGAGATAAACTAAGAAAAGGGATACAGAAATAGGAGATGATTAGAAGAAGAGAGGATGTGGCTCACCTTCCTTGGCACTGTCATGGCTATGGGCTCACACTTCTTATCGTGTAGCTTATATAACCTGAGAACCCAGGAGATTAGTGTTAGTGTGCAGCCACAACAGGCTACCAACAGACTACCAACAGACTAACCTGCTCAACAGACTAACAACAGACTAACCTGCTCAACAGACTAACAACAGGCTACCAACAGACTAACAACAGACTAACCTGCACAACAGGCTACCAACAGACTAACAACAGACTAACCTGCACAACAGGCTACCAACAGACTAACAACAGACTAACAACAGACTAACCTGCTCAACAGACTAACAACAGACTAACAACAGACTAACAACAGACTAACCTGCTCAACAGACTAACAACAGACTAACAACAGACTAACAACAGACTAACAACAGACTAACCTGCTCAACAGACTAACAACAGACTAACCTGCTCAACAGACTAACAACAGACTAACAACAGACTAACCTGCTCAACAGACTAACAACAGACTAACCTGCTCAACAGACTAACAACAGACTAACCTGCTCAACAGACTAACAACAGACTAACAACAGACTAACCTGCTCAACAGACTAACAACAGACTAACCTGCTCAACAGACTAACAACAGACTAACAACAGACTAACAACAGACTAACCTGCTCAACAGACTAACAACAGACTAACCTGCTCAACAGACTAACAACAGACTAACAACAGACTAACCTGCTCAACAGACTAACAACAGACTAACCTGCTCAACAGACTAACAACAGACTAACCTGCTCAACAGACTAACAACAGACTAACAACAGACTAACCTGCTCAACAGACTAACAACAGACTAACAACAGACTAACAATAGACTAACCTGCTCAACAGACTAACAACAGACTAACCTGCTCAACAGACTAACAACAGACTAACAACAGACTAACAACAGACTAACCTGACCAACAGACTAACAACAGACCCTTGCTTTGCATGAGCCAGTGTGTAACGTCCATGGCTGTGTGTGTGTGTGTGTGTGTGTGTGTTGTGCGTGTGCGTGTGCGTGTGTCAGTCCGGTCTCCTACCTGGCAATCTCACACTTGCTAACGTCTACTCCTCTCTTGGGCATAAAACCCATCCCCCTCTGGGGCTCCTTGCTGCTGAAGGTGCTGAGGTAGTGGACGTACGGAGGCTCATCGGTTATCTCAAAATACCGGATACTACTGTCGCCCTGGAGACGGGGGAGGAGTTGAGGAGAGTGGAGGGGAAGGGAGAAGACGTTAATGCAGGGGACAGGAGAAAAAAGGGATAAAATAAATGTACAGTGGCATATCATTTATTAAAGGACCAGTAGTATCATATCATATTGAGTAAAGGGGTGCCAGTATCATATCAACTATGTAGGCAGTCGTATCAAAGTAACTAGTTTCCCTATACAGATGAAGGGCTGTGTGTTAGGTCTTACCTTTCCACAGAGGTAAACCATATTTGTGTCCGGGTCATAGTATGGTAACAACACACCATTACTAGTGTCCAATTCCAGCAGTGAAATAGGCTCCTCAAAATTTGTCTGAAACAAATATAGAAAAGAAGAACAGAAGAAGAAAATGAGAAGAAAAGACAAGAAGAAAAGAGGGAGAAAAGAACAACCAGTTGAGAGATGAAGAACAAGTGGATAAATACATGGTGGAGAAAATAAAATCACATGAAGAGAAAAGAACAGTTTATAAATTAATTTGTGTGTGTGTGTGTGTGCGTGTGCGTGTGCGTGTGCGTGTGTGTGTTACCGGGTCCCACAATCCCAGCTCCCTCTGGCTCATCCTGGTGAAGCCCGTAGTGAACAGGTTTCCATCTCTGGTAAAAATGGCCCTCATTGGTCGAATTCCCTCGTGTGGAGCCATCCTCTCCTATTGGTCAGAACACACCAGACATCACCAACAGAGTACCAGAGACACACTCGTCCTCTCCTATTGGTCAGAACACACCAGACATCACCAACAGAGTACCAGAGACACACTCGTCCTCTCCTATTGGTCAGAACACACCAGACATCACCAACAGAGTACCAGAGACACATTCGTCCTCTCCTATTGGTCAGAACACACCAGACATCACCAACAGAGTCCCAGAGACACATTCGTCCTCTCCTATTGGTCAGAACACACCAGACATCACCAACAGAGTCCCAGAGACACACTCATCCTCTCCTATTGGTCAGAACACACCAGACATCACCAACAGAGTACCAGAGACACACTCATCCTCTCCTATTGGTCAGAACACACCAGACATAACCAACAGAGTACCAGAGACACACTCGTCCTCAGGCCGTAATTTAAATCGCATAATATCACCAGGGGTGAGTGAGAGTGTATTTGTTACTACAATCATCCATAAGGTACAACTCAGATTAAACATTGGTCCTATAAACCCCAGAGAACAGCCCCCACGGACTGGGTTTAATGTCCCCTCCAGCCCAACTCACCGCCACCACCTCTCTCTTGCGGGGATCGCAGACACGGAGGCGTCGGTCCTTGCAGGTGGTGCAGAACAGGCTGCCAATCCGGTTCCAGCAGACGTTGTAGATGAGGTCTGGGTGATCGTCCATCGTGATGAGAGGTTCTCCGGTCCCCACGTTCCAGATTATTATCAGGTTATCACTGCCTGTGGACGGGGGGGGGGTGAAAACAGTGTTAGTTGCAATTAGTTGTGTGTTGTGTTGTGATGGATTTGTGTCTTGATGTGTCCTGCCAACAGCCAGGTGGCATCTCTGTCGCTCCACGCGAACTCTGACAAAATGGAACCACGTTATGAAGGAAGAACCTCCACGATGTTGAGGAAGCTTTGAGAACCTGTTGTTGTGAACCTACATAAATGCTGCGCTTTTATATAGTGCTTTACATCAAAGCAGTGAGCGCCTCTGTGGCTCTATAGGATCCGTAGATGAAAACCTTACGTCAAACAGCCGTGCCACGGGTAGTATTACAACTCCAACGTAATGTAGGCATCATCCAGACCCTGGTGCTTGGAGGACCTGCAGGTGTAACATCATCCAGATCCTGGTGCTTGGAGGACCTGGAACTACCCGTTCATACCTTCAGGCTGTGGTCAAACCAAACATCCCGACCCAAGCTCTTCCTTTTGCCACCTCTGTTATATTGGCTGTGCTACTGTGTGTGTGTGTGTGTATTTGTGTAACAGCAATGATTAGTACAGTATTATGCTGTGTATGTGAGGGTGTACCTGGGTGCGAGTAGTACAGTACTACTGTGTGTGTGTGTGTGTGTGTGTGTGTGTGTGTGTGTGTGTGTGTGTGTGTGTGTGTGTGTGTGTGTGTGTGTGTGTGTGTGTGTGTGTGTGTGAGTGAGTGTAGGTGTGAGTGTGAGTGTGTGCGTGCGTACCTGCAGTGAGTAGTACAGTACTACTGTGTGTGTGTGTGTGTGTGTGTGTGTGTGTGTGTGTGTGTGCGTACCTGCAGTGAGTAGTACAGTGCTACTGTGTGTGTGTACCTGCAGTGTGTAGTACAGTACTACTATGTGTGTGTGTGTGTGTGTGTGTGTGTGTGTGTGTGTGTGTGTCTGTGTGTGTACCTGCAGTGAGTAGTATGTTGCGTGTGGTGGGGTGCCAGGTGATTATTCCGACACGTTTGGAGTGTCCTTCCAGGACGACGATGGGTTCTGATATGGGCCGGGTCCCCATCTGGTCAGGGAACTGCCACACCTACAGAGGGACACAAAAAAATGTAACTCCTAAAGAAAAACACTATATAACGTAACACCTACGCAGGACACCAAACAGGGGACTAGATATAGCACAAGAGAACCAAGAAGTTACACCTACAGAGGGGAGAATCATGCCCGTTTAAAAACAACATGCTAAATATTGTTTCATCTTGCACATAGAGTTTATGTTGGGATCAGGCACGTGAATATAAACAGCTTGTTGTCCCGTGGAGAAGATGAGAAGATCTGATTTTATGAATGAACTTTCTGGTGCTTGTTTGCTCTGCTCTCATTGATTACCTTCGTAGTTCTTCAGAAGAAGCGCAAGGAGGAGGAAAGACAGGAAGTGAGGACATTTTGAGGAAATCCCATCATAACATTGTTTTTGAACCAGTCTGATTCTTTTTTTATTGTGTAAATGGTTCAATGGAATAAACAGGGAAAGGACAACAAGCAGAACTGGAGAACACCATGATAACTTAGAGGAGAACATAATGTTCAACTTACAGGAGAACATCATGTTGAACGTACAGGAGAACATCATGTTAAACTTACAGGAGAACATCATGTTGAACGTACAGGAGAACATCATGTTCAACTTACACGAGAACATCATGTTAAACTTACAGGAGAACATCATGTTGAACGTACAGGAGAACATCATGTTGAACGTAGAGGAGAACATCATGTTAAACTTACAGGAGAACATAATGTTAAATTTACAGGAGAACATCATGTTAAACTTATAGGAGAACATCATGTTAAACTTACAGGAGAACATAATGTTAAACTTATAGGAGAACATCATGTTAAACGTACAGGAGAACATCATGTTAAACTTACAGGAGAACATCATGTTAAACTTATAGGAGAACATCATGTTAAACTTATAGGAGAACATCATGTTAAACTTACAGGAGAATATAATGTTAAACTTATAGGAGAACATCATGTTAAACTTATAGGAGAACATCATGTTAAACTTATAGGAGAACATCAAGTTAAACGTACAGGAGAACATCATGTTAAACGTTCAGGGGAACATCAGGTTAAACGTACCGGAGAACATAATGTTAAACTTACAGGAGAACATCATGTTAAACTTACAGGAGAACATCATGTTAAACGTACAGGAGAACATCATGTTAAACGTACAGGAGAACATCATGTTAAACGTACAGGAGAACATCATGTTGAACATCATGTTAAACGTACAGGAGAACATAATGTTAAACTCATCACAAATACTGATCATATGAAAGATTCAACATATGACCAGTTATTTGTGGCTGCCACTTGCAAGGCTAACAGTTGTGTGTTTTCTAAATGTCAAATATTTTTGTTGTATGACAATAACAGAAAGACAGACAACAGACAAACAGGCAGAGTACACAGACAGAACTCCTGACGTACCATGGCAGTACAGTCCTCTGAGCCTGAGGCCAGGATGTTGTCGTTGTGAGGGCACCAGTCAATGTCCAGGACCGGCCCGGCGTGACCGGTGACCAACGGGTGGTTCTTATCCAGACGGCCCATCTGGTACACATACAGAACAGACAGGAGGTTCATATCCCTGGACTATACACAGTACACTATACATAGAACACTATACATAGAAACTATACATAGACACTATACATAGAACACTATACATATAACACTTTAAATAGACACTTTACATAGAACACTATACATAGAAACTATACATAGACACTATACATAGAACACTATACATATAACACTTTAAATAGACACTTTACATAGACACTATACATAGAACACTATACATAGAACACTATACATAGTACACTATACATAGAACACTATACATAGTACACTATACATAGTACACTATACATAGAACACTATACATAGAACACTATACATAGAACACTATACATAGAACACTTTAAATAGACACTATACATAGAACACTATACATAGAACACTATACATAGAACACTATACATAGTACACTATACATAGAACACTATACATAGAACACTATACATAGAACACTATACATAGTACACTATACATAGAACACTATACATAGAACACTATACATAGAACACTATACATAGAACACTTTAAATAGACACTATACATAGAACACTATACATAGACACTATACATAGAACACTATACATATAACACTTTAAATAGACACTTTACATAGACACTATACATAGAACACTATACATAGTACACTATACATAGAACACTATACATAGAACACTATACATAGAACACTATACATAGTACACTATACATAGTACACTATACATAGAACACTATACATAGAACACTATACATAGAACACTATACATAGAACACTATACATAGAACACTTTAAATAGACACTATACATAGAACACTATACATAGAACACTTTAAATAGACACTATACATAGAACACTATACATAGAACACTATACATAGAACACTATACATAGTACACTATACATAGAACACTATACATAGAACACTATATATAGAACACTATACATAGAACACTATACATAGAACACTTTACATAGACACTATAGTACTGAGGTACTAGGAGACGTGGTGGTACTTGGTCATGAAGGCTCATAACATGAGGCCATGTGGCTTCTTGTATATAACTTCAGTATACTAAACAGGGCAATATTAATTAAGTGCCACATTAACCCAGGTTTGGGAGCAAGTAAAAGCTATGTACTATGTACTGTATATGTACTATATACTATGTATATGTATGCGGTAAATCTTCTCCTAATCAATAAAATGCAATAAACACTACATATAACGCAACAATTAATAAACAGTACAGTGATTTACAGGAACACACAGCAGAGGATCACACCCACCGTCACTTCCTGTGCTATTATAACACTTCCTGTTCCTGTTTGTATGAACAACGTGTCTTCACCCCCTTCACACACACACTCACCACACACTCCACGTTGCTCCGGTGAAGTGTGTATTTATAGCATTGGAGGTGTTGAAAGGGGAGTTTTAATTTTGGCTTGCCTGGGACCCAGTACGTACAGGGTGCATAGACAACCACTCAGTTATTAATAAACTGTCTCTCTCACCGACGCTTTAATATACAACCTCTTCAGTTAAACTCAGACACTGGTTGAAAGAAAAAGCTATGACAGGGTCTCTCCTGCATTCTATTTCTCTGTCCCGCATTCTATTTCTTTATCTCGCATTCTATTTGTCTGTGTCGCATTCTATTTGTCTCTCTCCCGCATTCTATTTCTCTGTCCCGCATTCTATTTGTCTGTCTCGCATTCTATTTCTTTATCTCGCATTCTATTTGTCTGTGTCGCATTCTATTTGTCTCTCTCACGCATTCTATTTCTCTGTCCCGCATTCTATTTGTCTGTCTCGCATTCTATTTCTTTATCTCGCATTCTATTTGTCTGTGTCGCATTCTATTTGTCTCTCTCCTGCATTCTATTTCTCTGTCCCGCATTCTATTTGTCTGTCTCGCATTCTATTTGTCTCTCTCCCACATTATATTTCTCTCTCCCTCATCCTATTTATTTCTCACTCATTCTATTTGTTTCTCCCTCATTCTATTTGAATATTTTGTATATATTCTTTTGACAAACCCCACACTCTACTGACAAACCTCTCCCAATTTCCAGTGTGCCCTGAGTGGAATTGCCTGACATTGTTATCTATCTGAATCTGATTTTTTTTTGTTGATACAATAATAAACAGTACAAATATTATGTGTATACATTTTAATTAGCGCCCTTTTCTGTCCCACAAATCATTAAAAATGTGTCCCTCCATTTAATTTCCAAGTCCTTATGTGGCACCTGAGCTAAAAATTTTGCTCTCCCCTGCTCTAGGAGAACCTCATATTGGAGTAAAGATGGAGCCTCCGCCATAACACTGTCACCAAACTATCACTAGGCCTTCGGTAGCCCCGGCAACACATTACCGTGGTTGCCCCCGACAAAGTCACTGATTCAGGTGACAGGGTCTTGATAAATGGCTGAGACGGCGTGTGCTGATGGGGTTAATGGAGGACTGAAAACGCTGGCCTATGGTTAGACACACGCCAGCCCGCTGTAGAAATCAAGTCTCCCACTGCTGAGTAAAATACACTGTGTCACAGGTTCACACACACTGAGACACACACACTGACACACACATGCACTAAGACACACACACACACACTGACACATACACTGACACACACACACACTGAGACACACACACTGACACACACACACTAACACACCACAAATTCTAACACTGACACACACACACACACACACACACACACACACACACACTGAGACACACCCACTGAGACACACACTGGTAATTACTATCTTCAACACCAACTTTTAGATTGATTCCAGGATTACATAAAAAAGATTTCTGACAATATCCCTGAAGGGCTGAACAACCTCTAGCACCGACTCCTTAGCATGTTTACCAAAAGTTAAATATTCAGTTATTTACTGTAATAACTGAATATCCCTTTAAATGCAGACTGACCTTAGAGATCGGCAGGACGAGGAAAGCTCCGCCCCCGCTGGACTCCACAATGACAGCCAGGAACTTTGGGTTGACGGCACAGAATGAGCTGTCCCACGTTACCTTGGAAACGCGTATGTCATCGTAGCTCTGTTCCGTCTTCACTGGCTGTCCAAAGACGTGCCGGAACTTACTCTGTCGTACAATGCTGCGACTCATCGTTATGGAAACGACGGAGGCTGGGGGAGGGGGGAGGATGGTCGACAGAAGATGAGAGGTTTTAGAAGAGGGCGAGTGGAGAAAACGAAGAGAGGTTGAGAGAGTGGTGACGGGGAGGAGTTTTGTGTCTGTTGTTTATACTAGAATAAAATTCTTGAATTCTTATGCATTCTGATACTGACACTAACAACGTATATTATTTGCGTCTGTTTGCTGACAATAGCATGAAACTTTTGAGTTGTCTTGTGTCTGTTGCTAATGTACTGTTGTCATGTTGTTGCCCTTGGCAACAGGCCAGAACTCCATAAGCTGTGACTTAGAGACATTTGAGCACTGTGAAGATCCATCAGCACAGTTATTAATAGCGCGATTGTCCCACACGAACACCCACACACGCATTCACTCAGATAATACACTTCACACACACACACTCAGATACACATTGCACACTCAGGGTAAACTTACAGGATCCTATTGCTATAGAAACACACAAAGCTTCAGGACAACAACACATGAACACCAAATGCACCCGTCTATTAATTATGTAATGCAATACAAGAATAAGTACAGCTGATAACATGTTTATCTGGAACAGAAAAAGACACAATTTCCGGTATATGATGAAAGACATAAGGATCTTTACACGGGCACACACATTCATGATAAACATTAAGAGCTGGCACTTAAAGCACCCACCCAAGATTACCCAGCTGTCATTGCAGACCAGACCCAGTGACCTAAACTTCAGTAACATCTCAGACCAGACCCAAGGACCTGAAGCTGCAGTAACATCTAACATTAAAGCCCAGGAACTGAACTACAGTAACATCTAACATTATAGCCCAGGACCTGAACTACAGTAACATCTAACATTAGAGCCCAGGACTTGAACTACAGTAACATCTAACATTAGAGCCCAAAACCTGAACTACAGTAACGTCTAACATTAGAGCCCAGGACCTGAACAACAGTAACATCTAACATTAGAGCCCAGGACCTGAACTACAGTAACATCTAACATTAGAGCCCAGGACCTGAACTACAGTAACGTCTAACATCCAAGGACCTGAGAACATCTAACATTAGAGCCCAGGACCTGAACTACAGTAACGTCTAACATTAGAGCCAAGGACCGGAACTACAGTAACATCTAACATTAGAGCCCAGGACCTGAACTACAGTAACATCTAACATTAGAGCCCAGGAAACTACCTCTCAGAACCCAGGACCTGAACAGTAACGTCTAACATTAGAGCCCAGGACTTGAACTGTAACATCTAACAGTAACTACAGTAACGTCTAACATTAGAGCCCAGGACCTGAACTACAGTAACATATAACATTAGAGCCCAGGACCTGAACTACAGTAACATCTAACATTAGAGCCCAGGACCTGAACTACAGTAACGTCTAACATTAGAGCCAAGGACCTGAACTACAGTAACATCTAACATTAGAGCCCAGGACCTGAACTACAGTAACGTCTAACATTAGAGCCAAGGACCTGAACTACAGTAATATCTAACATTAGAGCCCAGGACCTGAACTACAGTAACATCTAACATTAGAGCCCAGGACCTGAACTACAGTAACATCTCAGACCAGACCCAGGACCTGAACTACAGTAACGTCTAACATTAAAGCCCAGGAGCTGAACTACAGTAACATCTAACATTAGAGCCCAGGACCTGAACTACAGTAACATCTCAGACCAGACCCAGGACCTGAACTACAGTAACGTCTAACATTAGAGCCCAGGACCTGAACTACAGTAACATCTAACATTAGAGCCCAGGACCTGAACTACAATAACATCTAACATTAGAGCCCAAGACCTGAACTACAGTAACATCTAACATTAGAGCCAAGGACCTGAACTACAGTAACATATAACATTAGAGCCCAGGACCTGAACTACAGTAACATCTAACATTAGAGCCCAGGAACTGAAGCTGCAGTAACGTCTAACATTAAAATTCAGGACCTGAACTACAGTAACATCTAACATTAGAGCATATTACAGTCACATTACATTACATCTCAGAACATGAGGAAACACAGATTACAGATATTGTCGCTGTGCAGGTTTGTTTTTCAGCTCCACCAAGCCATCATGCACTCCATTACACATTACATTGTCTTAAGGGTTTGAGAACATCTTAACATCTGCTTTACTACTATCTTTAGGGGGCATTTTGTCTTCTTTAGAACAATGTAATAAAACTACTCAAACTCAGATCTGAACCAGAAGAAACGATTGAAACCATTCTAGTACGTCTTTGTTAATATCAGAGATGGTGTCTGTCTTGTCCCCAGTACTGCCCTGTCCTATCATGTCTCGACGTTCCTGACCAGCTCTGTCCTGTAGTGAAGATAAGTCCTGCTCTGTAGCCGGGATAAGTCCCGTCCTCTAGCCGGGATAGGCCTGAGCTCTGCCCCAGCCCATGGTTCTCCAGACAGAGTGAAAGAATGACACGGTCACATTCCAAATATAGACATGACAAACTGTCCCTTACCAGTCAGGCCCAACCCCCTCTACAGCTCTATGGCGAGGGCTCAACCATCCAGAACAGAACAAAGAATATGGACAGACACAAATCAAATCACAGACGTCCGCATACACTTTCTGTACATGCCACACACACACTTTGCATATTCAAGTGCACTCTCACACACACACACACACACACACACACACAACACCTGGAACCCTGCCAGACTAGCACAATCATCTCACCCCTATAGGGAGATAAGGGAGTCCTGCCTTTCTCACTCAGGCCCACCACCACGTACTGGTTTAACAGTCACAACTTTTAGCCTCGCACGGTCCGCGGAAAGAATGTGCGCATTTACAGCATCACATTGTGACTTTCCCCAGCAGCAGCAGTCTACGCACAGAGTGACAATGCGGTAAAAGAAACCGTCGCAACATTCACCTGCATAGGAAAATATAAATATATTAAATGTAGCCTTTGATAATATCACTTTGGCAACTCACTCAGCTGGGTATTTGCAGGGGATCACCACCAGTATTTCTCCTCTCCCCCTTCCCTGAGTCGTTCTCTTCTTTTCGTAAAGCTCCCGGTTAACGGAGAGTTCTCTGGTTCTCTGTGGTCCAGTTCTTTACACTCGGTGTCGACCTGCCAGACTGGCGCGAGGTGGTGGTGGGCGCATACACGTGACACGCATCCGCGAACGGAGAAAGAAGGGGTCTGCAGGGGGGGCATGGAGTGAAAGGAGGAATGATGGGTGGGGGGTCAAAGTGGTCCGGTCTATTTCCGTACAGGCCGTGTCCACGTCAGTCACGCACGCGCGCGCCGCTGACACGCGCTTGCATTGGGACTGCACTCTATAGCGTCAGGTGGTCACACAGGCTTGTTATAGTGAATGGGAACTATGTGATACATTATAACAGATGCCCTCCTAATTGTCCATACGGACCAAACGTGTCCAAATTTCCCAGCCATTTTCACAACACTTGTTGGGTATTTTGCCAGTCGGTTATATCACCAACTGTTACTCTCCCAAACTATACAGTCATTTTGTCTGGACAGCTGCGCCCGGGTACAGACCAGTATAAGGCTGACTGTGCCGTGATTTATCCACTACATTTGTCGAGAGGACGACAGACTCAGCAATGGTTGTTGACAACTACCATAAAGAGATCTTTGTTCCAAATTAAATGACATGAACTCTTGGAATTAGAGGAGCCTCAAAGAACCTTTGCTCGTTTTGGGGGTTCCTGCAGGAAGAGGTTCTTGACCTGAGTGCAATACGTATTATAATTCCAGAATTCCGGCCATATCTCTCACAAACTTTCCGAAATTACTACAACTAGTCTATTTGCAATTATTTGAGCCGGATCGCAATTATTTCATATAGACAACGATCTTCTTGCACAATTTTTCGATTGCAAAATCATATACGTTTAATCTAAGTGCCAATTTTGGTAACGTCCCAACATGCACTACGCGAAATACGTTTTCAAAATAATGTCTTGCGCATGCGTGCAGAAGACCGTTTGAAGGGCTCTGCGGAAAGTTATACGCGCAGATTTTTTAATGAAACTCGTCTGTTTGTTCATTTGTGTATGTTTAAATCTAGTTTACAATTGATTTGCAGTGCTTTAAATCTAGTTTACAATTGATTTGCAATGCTTTATTTCGCAACATTACTTTTTGATAGAGAACGTTATTATTTAATAGGCGTTTCAGTTGCTTATTGGTTATATTACACGGTGCTCTAACATTGCCTATCTACATTATTAAAGTGCATCCAAATGCTACTGTGCTCCCGACTCATTTCCCAGCTGCAGTCACAGCCGTCCTACCTAGCGTACCTGGGTTGTTAAGTGCGTGGCTGTGACGTCATGTTCTGTTTACTGTCTACTGCCATCTCCTGGTCATTCTGTGTCATTGTTTGTATTTTGTCCCAGTACTTATCAATGATTAGTTAGTTCGTATTACATCATTCCACCTGTGTCTGGTTATGTTGCCTATTTATGCCAATTGTGTTTGTGCGCCCTTTGTGGGATACAAAGTGATTGTATGTTTCTGTATACTGTTTTTTGAGATCGTATCGTTCAGTTTCCAGTCCAGTCAACCTGTGCCTCCTGTTTGTTCAGTTTCCACTCCAGTCCACACCTGTGTCTCCTAGTTTCCACTCCAGTCCACACCTGTGCCTCCTATTTGTTCCGTTTCCACTCCAGTCAATCTGTGCCATCATACAGTCTGGAGGATTTATTAATCATATTTATATACATATACAGTATCTCTTTTTTTTACTAATTATTAATTGTACTGTCGTTTTACTTAATTTGTTCTGCTGCTGTTACACAAAAAATTCCCCTCGGGGATTAATAAAGTGTTATTCTATTCTATTCTTAAATGAGTACATCCCTCACATTTTTGTAAATATTTTATTATATGTTTTCATGTGACAACACTGAAGATATCTATGACGCACTATGCAATGATATATTTGGATTCAGTTACGTCGATGAGACCAGCATTATTGACATAGACAATTCCAACAATCTATGGAGGAATGTTGTGTAAAGATGATATGATAATCTATATAAATATTCCGATCACTATATGCACATTAAACAAAAACAAAGAAAACCAAATTATGGGACTCAAGCCACATAGATTCCCTCCTCTAAAAATTATTTCACCAACTAGACATTTTACTACGATAACATCAAGTGCAAACTTGACAATTTCATTACTTCTGGACCTTTTACATCTAATGTATCTTATACTTTTTTGGTATATTTTTCATATTTTTGTACATTGTGTTTTAATTGTATGTTTCAGGGTTGTCTATGCATTTTGCCAAATCAGTCGTCATTTAAAATGAAATTAGTGATAAAAGTGTAATTATATTGTGCAAGCAAGTTTATTTATATAGCACAATTCATACATAGAAGCAATTCAATGTGCTTTACAGAGGAAAATAATAATAAAATAATAAAATACATGCATTTTATATTCAAAGCAATCTTGAATATAAAATAAAAATATACTTAACAGTGTGATAAAGTTTCAGCGCTCAGTCAGTACGCTTGTGAAAAGTGATGTTTTTACTCTGGCTTTATACATTTGGGGCACGTCTAAGATCTTCTGGTAATTTATTCCAGTTGCATGCATGCAGCGTAACTGCTGAATGCAGCTTCACCATGTTTAGTTTAGACTCTGGGCTCTATAGCTGTACTGAGGTCAGTGATCTGAGTGCCCTACTTGGTTTATAGTCTTCAAACATATCAGAAATGTATTCAGGGCCCATACTACTAGCAAAACTTCAAAATCTATTCTGTATCTGACTGGAAGCCAGTGCAAATATTTAACAACCGGAGTGATGTGTTCTGTTCTCATAGTGTTTGTGTAATTATATTCAAATGATGTTTCATGCCAAGAAAGCATTGACTTGCACCAGTAGACGTACATTTAATTGGGTAACCCTTGGCAATAAGGTAGGGCCTACACAAACATGTCGGTAATTACTGAAGAACGAATAGGGAACAAATGAGGAAGTACTGGCATGTTCATGATAACCTATAATTGTAAGGTGTCTCGCAGCTATTCTCCCACGTCACGCACTTGCTTTCGTTTCTTTTTTTCCCGCACTTGTTTTCCATCATCACCGACGATATTTATGTCCCTGTCGTATTCTGTCGGTCTTTGTGTTGTGTTGTGTAACGTTTGTTCTGTCTAGTAATTTAGTTATTTTTATTTCAGTTATTTAATGAAACATTATTTGTCCTGCATCCCTGTGTGGCGTGTTTATATCCTTAATGGATATATGTACCCAAATCATTTTTTGCCGTTTGTCAAATGTTTTCGGGACCTTGTTTAAGTTTGTCCAGCTTATGTTGAGGCACTACATGAGGTTTACTAACAAGGTTCGGGAGGAGGACTTTCAGCTAATTAATTACAGGTGGAAGCTCTCAGCAATCAACGACTAGGGTACATATAGACTCAGCAGTCTTACCTCGCTCCGCTGACAGCTCACAGCATCCCCCCACCACCCCTTCTCCGCTCAAATTCTAGTCCTAACCACTTACATGCGGGGGGGGGTACTCTGGGTTCGGGCCGAATTCCGAGCCCGAAACCCTCCCTCCGGACAGCACGCCAAATACGCATTAAACCTATCCCTTAATTGGCATGTAAGTGCGAACTCGTGAAATACATTTTATAAGACATCATACAAATCAAGCGCCTCTCCTGGATGCATTAAGCCTCCTGATGAAGGGCATGCTACTGCTATATACTGATATATGAAGCATCTCATGTGTTGTGTAGTGCGCCTTGTCTTTTGAGAACTTGTTATTTTATTGAGAATGAGTTGTATGGCTGTCTTTTGCCACATACATTTCTTAAATTGCTCCTGGGTGAGTGGATTCCACCCTTACAGAAGGTTCAACGCAATGTCGAAATAAGACCAGAAGAACCATGTCGCGAAACAGATAAGACATTCCTAATTGAAGCGCTCGAGCACGCAATATCTGTTTAACCGTGCAGACATGTTCACTATGTCTTAGGACGTGAACTGTTAGCCAATCCCACGGAAACAAACCGGTTCTGAGCCTTAAATGTTCAGGTGTAGATGTATGGTGACAGTACGACTATTTTTACATTGAGGAAACACATTCTGTACCAAATAAAACATAGATAGGTTTCGATGAAGTATATTAAACACTCTGGTCATTTAGGAATGTTCAAGTCTTGCAAACAACATATCAATGCCCAAACTTAAAGGTTGTTTCTCTTAGGTGCGTAGATGCAGGGACTCATTCATCATTCACTCATTCAACATTATTTTTACTTTTCACATTACTTTTCTTCAGCATTGCATCATAAATTGACACCAGACAATATAGTCACTTTTCTGAGATAATTTTTTTCAGAATTTTCTTATTTTTTGGCTGCTAGATGGCATTACCATTTAGGGGAAGAAACGGTCATTGCAAACGAGTATCAGTACTTTATAACGACTACATCTTACAATCAAAAACCAAAGGGCCATGTGGTGAAAATAAAAGCACTCTTTTGTCACAAACCACCCTAAATGTTTCTCGGAGTGAAGTGTAGATTGTTATCCCTCGCAATTATTTTGTAGGAGGTACATTTTTCCTCATTAGATTTGTCTTTTATGAACCCCTACCTTGAACCTGTGATTGATTCTAAGTTCACCTTAGGCGAGTTTTTTTTATCATTTTGTGTGATGCCTTCGGCCTTTAAGACTACAGAATGGTTGCTCCAATTGACAGCTGTGTCATGATAAAGAACAATCTTCTAGCTATCCATAAAGATTAACAGTACTAGACGCCCATAGGCTGTAGATAAAAGCATTTTGGTTCTCTGAATGTACTTTCATCCAAAATCCCCCTAAAAGATAAAGCAATAACATGTGACATATACTGATCAAAAAGACGAATTCCCATTTTTTCAGGTAAACGTTTAGCTATTATCAGTTCTATCCAATGATTGTTTGGCCACAAGACTGAACATTTGCCATAATCTTTAACAGTTTATGTTCAGCGTTTTTACTTTGTATCTTTTTAACATGCATGACAACCATAGTATAAATATAGGGGCCGGATGAAAGAAAAGCAATTGCTTTTACGGATTCAGATGTAAAATATTTTCTGCACTTGTTGCTCGGGTTGTTTGAGTTTATCCAGCTGATGAGGGAACATTTTACGAGACAGTGTGTGAGGAAAATTACACCATAATAATAAATTATAAGGCAAATGACAGAAGAATGGGATGATTGTGAAGCTTGGCCAGTGCTAGGGGCGGAAAGAAACATGACAAGGAAGACGAAAAGGAAGACAAGAAGGATCAAAAGTGAAAGTTATCCAGGTATTCAGGATGACTTGGCCCTGCCTTGCTTTACTGTATAAATAGGCCCATCATGTGAGTTATACAGAAAACCTCGTTCTGCACACCTCTGACTCTTAACAAGGTAAGTCTGAGCGGGTCATCTATCAGTGGATAAGGGGAAACTTGTTATACAAGTGTGGTGTTTGAAACAGAAATTACATTCACATTTGAGTCATTTAGAAAATCCTACGGAAACGATGTTATAGGGAAGGAAATTCGAGTTAGATGTTTTACTTGTCTAAGTGTAAATTAGAGTCCAAGTGCATTAGATGTTTTACTTGTCTAAGTGTAAAGTATACAGTCCAATTGCATAAGGTGTTTTACTTGTCTAAGTGTAAATTAGAGTCCAAGTGCATTAGATGTTTTACTTGTCACAGTGTAAAGTACAGTCCAAGTGTAAAGTACAGTCCAAGTGCATTATATGTTTTACTTGTTGTGTAAAGTACAGTCCAAGTGCATTAGATGTTTTACTTGTTGTGTAAAGTACAGTCCAAGTGCATTAGATGTTTTGCTTGTCACAGTGTCACTGTGCTGGTAAGTCGAGGACACATATAGAGGACCAAACCTGTCATAATTAAAAATGTATCATTATTATGTATT
>CM055746.1:13866905-13881905 GCA_029465975.1 Dallia pectoralis | reverse complement strand
TAACATAGTGTATAAGACATATGTAACTCCTCGTCAATTAATTTCGTTTCTATTCTCTACTATTTGTGTTTGTGCCATAAGAATTTGGTCCCTTGATAAGGACAACAGACCCAGAGTATTTCAAGGCCCAGATCAATGCACTGACTGCTACTGGAGGAGGAGATTACCCTGAAATGTGTCTTTCAGGACTTCAGGTACAGTGACACACCTGTAGTTTAGGACAGAGAAGTAGAACTAATGAACTAGGCTACATCTTAAATTAGTATATTTATACTCTAAACTGATGGTCTGAATAAATGAAACTCTGTCTCAACATATTTCTCCAAGTGCATCAATGATATCGTGCCGAGGGTCAAAGTTAGGACCTTTCCCAACCAAAAGCCTTGGGTTAATGGTAATATCCAGGATAAGCCTAATTTGCCTTAAATGTCCCTAGAGCTTTCGAATGTCTGTAGCTCAATATGACTAACGGACAGGTTGCGGTGGGTTCACAATGCTGCCCTCTGGTGGACGTTACCGGAGCATCAGGACACAGTCCACCAGACCAAACAAACAGCTTTTACCATAAGACCTCTCAATCAGGAACGTTTATCTACGTTTTTGGAAACGGTTGTGTTGTAAGAAAAGAGACCAGGCACAGAAATAACAGTAAACAGAAGTTTACTAAAGACCGTTAATGAAAATGGCTTGTCTGATAGAAACTGAGTAACGGGTGCAAAGACTAGACCACTGTAGAACATTCACCTTTTTGTAGTTTAGCCACAGAAATGTTCCTACGACCGTGTGCTTGGGGTTGATGTTTTTCCAAATAATTTCCCGCTAATGGTCCGGCATGGCTGTTCCAACACATGCTAGCTGTGCGCTAGTTTGACCGCGTATCCCCTGTTGTTTCTCCAGCTGGCTTTAACTGGCGCACCTCCTGCTTCAGAGATCTTTGTTTTTACTGATGCTCCTCCTAAAGACTTGTATCTACTTAGTACAGTGACCGCTCTCATAGAACGGAACCAAGTCTGTGGTGAGTAGATGGAAATATTCTTCCTAAAATATGTTTCTCTGAAATATGATTTTATTGCACTCTTGTTGTATCGACAATCACAATTGCAGAGATTACTTCTTACGTTCTCTCGTTTTCTGCCCATCAATCACATGACATTTAACCCAATTTCAATCTTTTCTCTTATCTCCCTCCCTCCCTCGTTCTCTCTCTATATCTTTTACTCTTTCTTCAGGTGACCTTTATGCTAACCGGCAGTTTTGGTTTCCGCCGCAGGAGAGGTATTGCCCAAGGCCAGAGCCTGAGCAATCGGATGGCAGTGTCAGACGTCCAGGTCTACATGGACCTGGCCCAGACATCAGGGGGCCAGGCCATACAGACCACCAAGACAGATTTGCCTCGGGCCACCAGCATCATCGTGGACTCCTCCAGCTCTTCACTGGTACTGTGGGCCGGTTCTTGGCATCAGTGAAATAATCAGTTGCCGAGGGCACCTTGCCAATTTAAAGCCTATTAGCAAAACAGAACTGGTCATGCTCCCAGATGAGGGTTATACAGAGTATTGTGCCTGATAAATGCATTTGTCATCTCGCCCTCTCACGGTCTTTCTCCATTTATTTCTGTCAGGTGACGATTCTACAGGCAGCGCGAAACTCTGGAACGTCAGATAATTTCTCCTTCACAGTCGATGAGTCTGTGAGAAACCTGACTGCTTATATTACCGGACACTCCCTGTCCTTCACCATCACCAGCCCCTCAGGTATTCCAGACATTCCAGAGATATTGCACAGATGTTTTGGTAATCTCTTTTTTATTTATCCAGGGAATGTATGCCATCAACCATGTGACTTCCAGAATAAATAGTTATTGATAGAATAAAGTTAATACAATTATCTAAGATTTGTCCAAGTAAATTCATTGTTTAAAGTAAGGATTGATAGCATGGAATTCAAACAGATAATGATAAAGACTCTGACTAGATAAGGGCGCTACACAGTAGGAAGTGGCCAAACCCTGTAAAACAATAGCAGATTTGCTTTGAATGTTCCTGATGTATATTTCTGGAACAGTACAATCCAAACCTCGGACCTATCAGAGACCTTTTTTAACCTGACATTGAGTAGAACACCATAATCGCACATAAATGTTCCCTCATTCAACCATTGGCTCATTCATGTGTCATAGCAATGGGCTTGAATACTTGTAATATTAGTAATTTTCACAAATTATTTTATGTAACACAATAAAGCGTGGAAACGTTAAATATTTTTGATAAATTGGGATTAAAACTCTTTTAATGAATTATAAAGGCCTATAACAAAACAAAATATAAAGAAAGTGAAGGAGTCTGAAAGTCCCATGTTACTATGTAACATAAATAAAATATAAATCTGTTGCTGAGATTTACCTAGCTTCTACGTTTACAATACATTCTACACAATGCTTCTTCAGATAAGAAAATATTGAAAATGTTTGTATTTCTGTCAGACGTTATTATGTTTTTGTTGTAGCTTGAGAATAATTCTGTGTGTTGTTATGGTTACGCTGATGTTGTGTCACAGGTGCGTCCCAGAGTAGTGCCGAGGTAAACGGGATCCTGGGAACAATTCAAACTGTTGGAAACTTCCGCACGCTGCGGCTGGCCAGCGAAGTGGGATTATGGCAAATGAATGTATCATCAACTGGGTCCTACAATCTAAAGGTCATAGGTGAGAGAGATTACGTTAGCTTTTCTGAAGCACACATGACATGGGGGAGTTAGTAACCATTTGAACTAGTGAACAGTGTGTTAGCTATTAAGCTGATACACCTACACAATGAGTGACTGAGGTGCAGACAACTGGTAAACAACTGTTTGCGGTTTGCCAAATTTCGGATGTATATACTGTATTTGAAGAAATATATTGGTGCCCAAGGCTCATCAATGACTGGAGGCAACAAAGGCTATCCCCTCTGATCGAAAAACCAACAGATTATTGACTGTGACATGAGTCACAAAAAAGTTGAATGATCGTTAAGAGAGGAAAGTCTGGTGATGTCGATGCATTGCGGACTTCAATCAATTGGTTGGAAACCTATAGTATAGGATTAATCCATGTTTCCAGATCAAATAGCTATTTGATTTCCAGAAATACCTTTTCTCTTTCAGGTCAGAGCACCATTGACTTCCTTTTTGACTTTGTGGAGGTGTCCCAGGGACCGCATCCAAGCTTTGCTGTTCTACAGTCACGTCCTCAAGCTGGTAAAAGCAAGAGAATAAGAACAAGCTTGTTGAACAATTGAAGCACAGTGACCAACTCCTAATCTCCCTATCCCAGGTGGAAACGGCACGCTGCTTGTGTCTGTGACGGGGGGTGACTCTGTGACATTGACAGAGGTGGCTCTGGTCGAGACCTCTGGGTCAGGGGTCGTCAATGGAACGGTGGAATCTGTCGGCAGCAGGGATTACCTGGTCACTGTGAATACAATCCCAGCGGGGGAGTTTGTTGTCCGTCTGAAAGGAGAGAGCACCGGCAGCGCTACCAGAGCAGCTCCAAGCAGTTTCCAAAGACAGTCCTCCACCCGCCTCAGAACCTCCACTGTTGTTGTCGTGGTGAGTGTCAATGTCAAAGGTTGGTAAAGCGGTGCCCACGGTAGGTCAATTATGGCAAAAATCATGATCGCGATTATTTTGGTCATAATTGAGATCACAATTATTAAACACGATTACTAATTGACTTTGGTAACACCATGCATTTATTTACTATTTTGATTGTATTTTTAACAGTGGATTTCCCTGAATATATTTAAAGAAAATGTAATTAACAACTAGAACACTAAACATTTAATCCATTTATGTGGGAGCAGAGGGAGGCTCCGCCTCCAGTCTGTCTCCCCTATTGTATCTAATCTGACTCCAGTCTGTCTCCCCTATTGTATCTAATCTGACTCCAGTCTGTCTCTCTATTGAACCTAATCTGACTTCTGTCTCACTATTGAACCTAATCTGACTCCAGTCTGTCTCCCCTATTGTATCTAATCTGACTCCAGTCTGTCTCTCTATTGAACCTAATCTGACTCCTGTCTCACTATTGAACCTAATCTGACTCCAGTCTGTCTCTCTATTGTCTCATCTCTGACTTCAGGCTCAGGCTGTAGGAGCTCTGGAACCTGGAACACCATTTTCAATCCCATTTACGGTGACCGCGACAACCAGTGACACAGGAGCAAACTTCACCATCCGGGCCAATAATGACCGTGGGTTCTTCTCCTCTTTTCCTTTGACCCTGGCACTGGTGAATGGTAGTGCCAACGGTACAGTGATCCTCACTGCGCCCCTCAACACTGCATCAGGGACGGACGTCACCCTGACCATCGAGGCTGAATCTCCCGGGGCCACTGACACAAACTACGCCATCCGGCGCCTCTCCGTTGTTTCCATGGTAACTTTAAGAAGACACCTAGGCAGTTTATTTTGTGTCTGGACCTGGAGGGTTTTAATTCCTCACTCAAATATTTTTTGTTGTCAAGCATTTGTTAAACTTGAAGCAGAGTTTGGTTTTGGGAAATGTACCCGTGATCGGTGTATTGGTAGAAAATGAATCGCCGGGTTTCATATCAGACTGCTAAAATTCCACGTCTTGGTATTAGGGATACATTTATTTTGATTGCCAATAAATTCAGTGATCGTTTTTTCTGTTAGATAGAACAATCACAGTGCGTCACCAGTCCTTTTTTTAAATTGCTTTTTTAATATTTTTTTTCGGGGGTGATGTGTTGCCATTTTAAAACATAATAGGCTCAGACGATAAGTTAGTCATTGGTGAATGTTGCTACGTTTTTTAGATCTGTTCACCCATACATGTCCGCCATAAGCCAATTAGACAATCACTTAGGGCCCCATGCTGCTAGGGTACACCAGACCTTTAGACGGGCCCCATGTCAAAATGTATTAAGGCCCTGATAAGGCTAGGACCAGCACTGCATCTTATTGTCGAAATGCTGCAGTAGTGGTCAGAAATAAATAATTGTGTATGTGTAAACAGACTTGGCAAATAAACCTGATTTTGGTTCTGATTCTGATGAACTAAAACCTTTATTTGATAACCAAACTTACAACTGTACTAGTTGTACATTTAAACAAATTATTAAGATTTGATTTGGTGTGTTATCATCATTCGCCAAAACAACCATTGTTTTAAAACAACAAAAGTTGTTTTGTAAAATATGATATGCACATTATATTTTAACTTTAAAACCTGTTTGGATCTTTGGGCAATACATTTGTGCATCAACACTAGGCGAGAAGTTTATCAAACTGGAAATACAAGGATAGTAAAACTATGTGTTGATTCTACAGGCTTATTATTGTAATTGTGAAATTGTCAAAACCCAGACAGACAAGCTGACCTCTTTGTGTTTCACCTTCCCCTAAAGGTGACAGATTTCACCAGTCCGTTGTGTGAAGTGTTCAATGTGATGGCAAACTGTTCTGGAGACTGCAGCCTGTCCACGTGGGAGCTCTCTGCCAACCTGACTGATGGCAACGGCACAGGTATCGAGCGCATCACTCTGCGCCAAGGCAACGGAACACTAAACACTAGCATGTTGGTGGACCTGGCCGGTGTGAACGTGACTATGGCAACCTACAGCGCCTCCTGCTGTTCACCAGATGTGGAGCTGGTGGCTGTGGATGGAGTGGGGAACGTGGGGACCTGTTTCCGGTCCATCAGAAGTACAGTGAATACCACTGTCGAGTCATCAGTCACCACAAATGTCCCCAACCTCACCAGTGTCACCACCATCAGTACGTCTAGCCAGGGCCATCCCATAGATAGAAGTACAGGGAATACCACAGTTGAGTCATCAGCCACCACAAATGTCCCCAGCCTCACCAGTGTCACCACCATCAGTGTCACCACCATCAGTACGTCTAGCCAGGGCCATCCCATAGCCTTGTCTGCCTATCTCAGCATAATCATGTTTCTGTCACACCTATTTTAAGCAGCTAAGGAGTTATTCTAACATCAGAGAATGATTTCTAAGATTTCTAATCATCAACTGGGTCTCTTATATTGTACCTTTACATTATTCTGTAGATCTTGGTATATAGTCCCTTAAGTACAAATCTCTTTCTTCACTACCATTATTTTAGGATATTTATGTCAGTGAATGTTATTGGCCTACAGTGATCCAGCAATCTAAGTCCTAGTGTGTGGTGCACATGTACTGCTGCAGCATGGGTTTGAGTCCACCTCACAGTCAAACGTTGCCATCATAAACTGTATGAACTAACTGTATGTTGCTCTGTATTTTGATGTCTAATGAGTAACTAAAATTAAATTGTAAAATGTAATTACGGAAGGAACCTTTTGTGTATCGCACAGACACGCCCCCATTTATGTAAATGTGTTCTGTAAAGGCTCTCACTGTCTTGTGTATTAATATTGGGTCAACAACCAACAAGAACCACCTGTCCAGGAGCTTTAAAATGGCACATCTCAGCTGCCACCCCTCATGTGGCACTTCGCCTCCAAACAAACCTAGTCACACAGGTATACAAATGGGCTCCCAGAAGAGAAGAGCTGGACAGAGGAGAGACAGACAGCTGTTTGAGCACCCACTGAAGCTTTCTGAAACCTTTGAGGCCTGTCTCGAAACATTTTTTCCCCCAGCTTTTTCTGTATAATTAATTAATTCATTTATATAGCACAATTCATACATAGAAGCAATACAATGTGCGTACAGAGAAAGAAGAAATAATAAAATACATTTTTATTCATACCAACCGGTATACAGTCTTCTTGGCCCAGTGTATTTTCTCTCAAAGTGTGATCGTGTATTTTACATTACAGGTTTTCATTTATGCCATTTACTATATACTGAATATATATATTTGTAAATATTTGATTATATCTTTTCATCAACACTGAAGAAATGACACTTTGCTGCAATGTAAAGTAGTGAGTGTACAGCTTGTATAAGAGTGTACATTTTCTGTCCCCTGAAAATAACTTAACACACAGCCATTAATGTCTGAACCGGTGGCAACCAAAGTGAGTACACCCCTAAGTGAGTACACGATCAAAATGGGCATACCAGAAACATGATAAACTGAAATAGAAGAATAAGGCTAGAGGACTGCCCCTGGTACAGGCACTGCTGGTAATAGATATATTATAAAATATAATGTATTTATTATATTTTACTGAGAACATGGCATTTGTAACAACGATTTAAATTCATTACGAACACCAAGGAATGTCGGTAACACCTCGGAACAGAACCGAAGCGAAGCAAGTTACAAAGAGTAAAAGTGTAAATCTGGTGATCTACTAAAGTGGTCTCAATCTATTAATCTGTGGTCGTTTGCTTTTGTCGTCACCTTAGTTACAGGGGAACGCGCGCTCTCGTGACACTAACGTTTACTGTGAGGAAACTTAACCGTATCTATATTGTGATTATTTATCCACCTTTTCAGGTACGTTGTTGATAAGAATGAATACCTTTAAATGTAAAAAAAAACTTGCTAACATTTCAAGAGTGTTTTAAGGTGTTTTTTTTGTAAGTTTGAGTTATGTTGAAGAGATTAAAAGTTTCGCTCGGTTACAAAGGAGATTAGCTTCGTATTGAGAGTAGCTGCCATTATGTTATGTGAATCGCGCTAATAATATAATTTGCAGTGTTATCTGTATAATGTTTCAAGCACTTTAGTTTGTTGACACTTTTGCTAAGTTTAATGAGGGTTTACTGAGCTAAAGCTACTTTGTTTTTGACAGTTATATTGAAAAGGAGTGTATATTTTAGTAAATTACAGATTATGCTGTTGTGACGTGAATAAGAGTTACAAAACTATTTATTTCATGTAGATTTGTGGTTTGGTAAAATGTTGTATTTTGTCAAATAAATTGCAATAACGTTTACTGTGAGGAAAGTTTACTGTGATTATTTCTTCACCTTTTCAGGGGTACAACAGTTGCAGGAACACAGCTGGGCGCACTGATGAAAAGGAGGGGTTAAAACGCCAATCATTGGTAAGGCCAACCAATCAGCAGCTTCAGGAATGTAGGAAGCCAGCCCCTGGAAGAGACTCTTTAAAACAGAGCCCAGCCACCAACAAAGAAGCCACACAGCAGCACAGAAACTGAATGTAAGATTATTTCAGTTTTTTAGTTCGGTAGTTCATTGGATAAGAGTCTTAGTTATTATGGATCTAGTGCAGTGAATGAATGGATCTTTAAATGGTTCAACAGTGCAGTTCACTTCTTAGTTATTTAGAAAAGACATTCACATGAGTGGCCAAATGGATCCAGGAGTTATTTGTTTCTGCAGATTTATTGTAGAAAAAACCCAACAAAGAACCAACAATTTTATAAATAAAGACAATAATTCCTCAATATTCCCCAATATCAGCCCTTCTAATCATCTCATCTTA
Source organism: Dallia pectoralis (assembly GCA_029465975.1). Taxonomy (NCBI): domain Eukaryota; kingdom Metazoa; phylum Chordata; class Actinopteri; order Esociformes; family Umbridae; genus Dallia; species Dallia pectoralis. The sequence continues at coordinate 13,873,497 of CM055746.1, read as the reverse complement.
ATAATTTGGGTGTAGACAGGGGAAGGTTTGGGGCGGAGGCTAAGCTTCCCTCCACTAATAACACCGTTAATAAAACGATCTATCTAGCTGCTCAAAATGAGTGCACCAGACAGACACAGGATGAAGCTGAGATGGGAGAACTGGGCTAGAGTATGCCCCCTGTTGAGTGACTTATAACAGGTCCCCACATTCCCTACAACGTCCACAGCCACCAGCTCCATCGTTGGTGAACAGCAGGAGGCGGTGTAATTTGCACGGGTCACTTTGTTGCCGCTCTCATCCACCGCCGTGGTGGTGCGAAGGGTTCCGTTGCCCTGGCGCCGGGTGATGCGCTCGATGCCCGTACCGTTGCCGTCGGTCAAGTTGGCAGAGAGCTCCCACGTGGACAGGCTGCAGTCTCCAGAACAGTTAGCCTTCACACTGAACACTTCACACACCGGACGGGTGATATCTGTCACCTTTAGAGGAAGTTGAAACACAAAGAGGTCAGCTTGTCTATCTGGGGTTCAACAGCTAATTTAACTGTTGCAAAACCAGTGTGAAAGCATTGAGTTTTCCTATTTTATTGCAAAATGTCTTACCAAGAAAGGCTACAATTTTTTCACTAAACCAAATCTGAGAAAAGAAGTGGCTGAGATTTTGTCATTAGATTAAGGGAAAATCAGATAGGTTGAAGCAATGACAAGCATGTGAAGGCAACATTTAAATGGCAGATGACCACAGAGAGACAGTGTCGGATTTAACCGGGTCTCAGTCTGTACTACGGGGACCCATGTAACCATCAGCAATCTGTTGAATGTTCCCCAAATCAGGATGGAACCCGGATGGAACCAGGATGGAACCAGGATGGAACCAGGATGGAACCAGGATGGGCGTGAGCAAGATAGCGGCTGTAGGTAATTGGACCCAACACCATCAAGGGGGTACAGTGCTTCCAAGGCTTTGCCATTTATTATTAGCGGTTCATCAAGAACTTTGGTGCCACGATCGCTCCCTTATACATTCTGACAAGTTTTTAGTTGCTAGATTTTGGCGGAGTGCTTCTGGTTAAGAAACATACTGTATCACGACTAAAAGGGTTTCTTGGGGGGAATGAAAACCCTCCAACAAAGAAACTGAACAACCTGTGTTTCTATTGAAAGTTACCATGGAAACAACAGAGAGGCGCAGGATGCCGTAGTTGGTGTCAGTGGCATTAGGAGACTCAGCCTCGATGGTCAGGGTGACGTCCGTCCCTGATGCGGTGTTGAGGGGCGCAGTGAGGGTCACTGTACCGTTGGCTCTACCATTCACCAGTGCCAGGGTCGAAGGAAAAGAGGAGCTGAACCCACGGTCATTATTGGCCCGGATGGTGAAGTTTGCTCCTGTGTCACTGGTTGTCGCGGTCACCGTAAATGGGATTGAAAATTGTGTTCCAGGTTCCAGGACTCCTACAGCCTGAGCCTGAAGTCAGAGACAATAGAGAGACAGTCTGGAGTCAGATTAGGTTCAATAGTGAGACAGACTGGAGTCAGATTAGGTTCAATAGTGAGACAGACTGGAGTCAGATTAGGTTCAATAGTGAGACAGACTGGAGTCAGATTAGGTTCAATAGTGAGATAGACTGGAATCAGACCAGATGAAACAGAGACAGACTGGAATCAATTATTTATTTTTTCATTTGAATTTAAACTTCTCAGGAAACCTGAGCCCAGAGCAGTGTTTTAGGGGCAACAATATTCTTGACCTTTGATCTTGACACTCACCGAGACCATAATTTTTGAGGTTCTGAAGCGGGTTGAGGACTGTCTCTGGAAGTAGTTTGGAGATGCTCTAGGGGTGACCTTGATGATCTCTCTGTTCAGACTCACAACAAATTCACCTGCCGGGAATCTGTCCATGAAAACCAGGAAGTCCCTGTTGCCGGATGATTCCATGGTTCCACTGACCTGCCCCGCTCCTGAGGCCTCTACCAGGGCCACATCTGTCAGCTTCACAAAGTCACTCCCAGTAATCGTCACCAGCAGTGTCCCATTACCACCTAATGTGAAGAAATGTGGATGTTAACTGGTTGTTATTTCCATTACGATACATAATGACATGCAGAAACAGACAGACGTAGGAATGTTACCACAATAGAGAACAATTGAAAATTAAATACAATACCAGAGATATATATATATATATACCTATAATTATACCTATAATTATAATTATACGTTTATAGGGTATTTTAAAATGTGTTCCTTTTATATTTAGATATTGTCCATTGGTAGGGAGCAGTCAAAAACAGCTCTGGATCAGAGCGCAGTTACGGTCTCCTAAACTTGTTTAAAAGTTTGGTGTTCATAGAGGGATGATGAGAACGAAGACGAGGAGATGCAGGAGATTCGTCAACTGGACCAAACAGATCGGAGAAGCTGAAGATGACCAATTGGTAACGCTGTGACTGTGTCCTGCGGTAAACAAAAATCTGATTTAAATCCTGATTTACCAGCTTGAGGACGGGACTGTAAAACAGCAAAGCTGGAATGAGCTCCCTGAGTCACCTCCACAAAGTCAAACCGGAAGTCTATGGCGCTCTGACCTGCGAATTTATACCTTAGTTTTTTAATAGTTATCCATGCAATATGCAAGTCACAAACAATTTTGTAACAGTTCTGGTTTTTAGGTTTCACTGCATACACACACCTGCCAAATTAAAGGGATAGTTTGTCTAAATGTCATATCTGGTTGACATTTGCCCTACCTGGAGTCTTGTCTTAAGCCCCACGGTGGCATGTTTCATTTTTACATCTGTCCCACCCAGTAAGCATCTTAATTAATGTTAAAATTCACAAATTGAAGTGTAACAAAAGTTGTATTACAAGCAGAAAGTCAAATAAGTTCACGTTAAGTTCAGTAATGTGTTACGCACCCCACGTGTATTTATTGACCTGATTGTCATCCTAGCATGCAAAAACATTAACTTCTGTGAACAAAACTGACCAGTGAACAAAACTGCAGAGTAAGCATAGGAAGTCTGCAAAGTTGGAAATATTACAAAATATTCTTCCAGAAAACAACATTGTCAGATTTATGGAGAGAACAAGTCTCAGTTTTAAATGTGTGTTTTGTTACTATAAACTAGAAATTAAACATTTGCTGGATTGGGTTACATGGTTTTATGTGATGAAATAAAAGGATGCTAATGATTCGGACTCCAGGCTGGGTCAGAGGTTTCGACACTACTTTAGGTAAGAGCAATTTCATTAAAAACATGCTTTTAGGTTGAACTATCCCTTTAATTTTAGCACACTGTTCAACAATTAGAAATGCTAACCATCGAAACCATGTAAAATGCCATTCAGAGAAGCTAATATTTTTCTCCCACCTACAACCTTCAGAGTGAAAGATCCTGTCGACGAAACAGTGATTACCCATAATCCCGCTTGGCCGTCCAGCAGCATTGTTATGAAGTTCCCAACAGTTTTAATCATTCCTAGTGGACCGTTGACCCCTGCGTTACTCTGGGACACACCTGTGAGATGACATCAACATAGCAAAATACTTTAGATACCTTAGAATTCCAATGTTCTCTTTTTGTATATCTGGCATGATAAACCTGACTATGTAATATCTCTGAAAATTAGGGAATACCTGAGGGGCTAGTCAGAGTGAATGATAGGGAGCGTCCTGTGATATAAACAGTGAGGTTTCTCACACCCTCATCTACAGTGAAGGAGAAACGCTCAGCCTTTCCTGTACTCCTCACAGCCTCTAGAATGGTCACCTGTAAGAAAGGAGGACAGATGCGAATAGGGTCAGGAGAGAGTGTGGATTGCAAATATTTATTTCAGAGTCGAATGTTCAACAGAAGCTTTATCTCCGAACATGGCCGTTGGGCCGGGATACCCCTGAAGTTTACAACTGGGGTTAAAGATGGGACTACCAATGAAGAGTTGGAGGAGTCCACAATGATGCTATTGGCCTGAGGCAGCTCTGTCTTGGTGGTTTGTATGGTGAGTCCCCCTGATGTCTGGGCCAGATCTATGTAGACCCGGGAGTCTGATGCTGCCACACGGCTGCTTAGGCCCTGGGAGCCGCGTCTACGGCGAGCGAAACTCAAACTGCCAGTAAGCATGAAGTTCACCTGAAAATATTGTTATTAGATGTAGAATTGAGATGTTTACAAAAGCAATGACATACGATACACATGTTACACATAACAAGTCCAATCTACTCACCACAGACTTGGTGCGTTCTATGAGAGCAGTCACTGTACCAAATAAATTCAAGTCTTTAGGAGGAGCATCGGTGAAAACAAAGATGTCTGAAGCGGGAGGTGCACCAGTTAAAGCCAGCTGGAGAAACAAAGGGGGACACGGTCAAATTAACGCACAGCTAGAATGTGTTGGGAGAACAGCCATGTTGGTCTGCAGGTCTCGTGAACCAGTATACTGTCAACAGCCCTGATAAAGATCCGTAAGAGGCATGTTGTACCAAGTGTTGCAGAACTGGTTCCATCTACCTCGCTGAATTTGTCCAGCCATACATACCTACGCGTAACGTAAAATCAAAATATTCTGGCCTTCTATTAGTACCTAAAATTTCTAGGGATGCACGATGATATCGGCACGACATCGGTATTGACCGAGTCAATAGCACAGTACTTGTGTGTCCTACAGATGTGTCTGTCTATAGCACAGTAATTGTGTGTCCTACAGGTGTGTCTGTCTAAAGCACAGTACTTGTGTCTCCTACAGGTGTGTCTGTCTATAGCACAGTACTTGTGTGTCCTACAGGTGTGTCTGTCAATAGCACAGTACTTCTGTGTCCTACAGGTGTGTCTGTCTATAGCACAGTACTTGTGTGTCCTACAGATGTGTCTGTCTATAGCACAGTACTTGTGTATCCTACAGGTGTGTTACTGTACCTGAAGTCCCGACAGACACATTTTAGGGGAATTCCCATCTCCATTAGCAGTCAGTGTATTGATCAGGGCCTTGAATTCATCAGGGTCTGTGGTCCTTATGCGAGGCCCAAATTCTTGTGGCACAAACACAAATGTGTTAGAATAAAATAACCACTGGATAGGATTACATAAACCAACTGAAATCACATTGCTTTGATACCACTGCACAGACAACCAACACATATCAAAATACACACACAGTCAATGAAAGGGTTTACATGTGCCCGTAGGTTAGATACGAGTGGATGGACCCGTTGGTTTATGTAGACAGCGCCACATACAACCTTCCGGCAGCTTCTCGTCCTACCCTCATGGGCGGGTTCCAGTTGCACCACCCCCTGGGCTGGTAGATGATGTACCAAAGGGACAGCGCTGTCCCTTTGTTTGTATGGGCTCGTCTGGTAGCTGGGCCTTTGTTTGGGAGTACTGTCACAGTGAGGTGAAGACTTTATGCCTTCCTTGCCTTGTGCTTAAATTTTAAATGTTTAGTTGTGCTTGTGAGCGTTGCATTTTCTTGATTTGTTTAACCCTAGTGTTATAACGAAATGGGAAATATCTGCAGCTGCGTCCCCCCTATACCACAACCGCAAATAATGTGACAATCTGGTTTTAAGATTTTTTCTTAGGTAGTTTTTCCTAGCCGCTGTGGATTTACTCTTGTTTCTCGTTCTATGGCTTTAAAGTTGGGTATCTGTTTCTGGAGGAACCTCCTGCACTCCTCCCGTTATATATTATTGCTTTTGACCAGAGCCTATTATGATCTCATCTCACCTGAATCCTTGAAGGGTACCAGGATGTAGGCTGAGGGTTCGGCTGCTGTTCCCCTCGTGCTGTCGATGATGAATGAGGACACCTTCCTTATGGCATCAATGTCGTCTGACATGCTACCCATGGTGTCGATCACAAAACACAAAATGCTAGATCCAAATGTGTAGATCCCCATCATCCTGAGAGTGCGTAAGACAAACAGAGATACAAGAAGGCATTGCGTGTGAAGCAAAAGTTATTTATTGTGCACCAGGAGTAGACTCAGATGTGTCAGATGACGTTTTATTCCACACCGTAGGAATTCTCTGTCCCCAGCAGAGCCTCTGATGTCCTCCAGCAGCTGTCTGGACGCAGCCCCGGCAACGTCTGCCGCTATAGTGTGCAGGTAGCCATGTTTGGACCCTAACCCATCCTTGTTGATCCCGCCTTTGGGCACCTGCAAGCTTGTAACATCGAGAAAGTCCCCATGGCTGCACTTCCCTGACAACCAATATAGATGATCAGGACAACACCAACCAAAACATAAACATGACCGGATTACACGCAATTGCTTGTATCTTTAGTCATTTCAGTGAGGTAATGGTGTAATACTTTAGTCATTTTAGCCAGGCAGTGACGGAAATCATATAAGAAATCAGTATAGAAACTGACTTGACTGACACACCTGACTTTGGTTTTTGAGCCAAATTGCACAAGAATGTTCTTACCTGTTGGTTTTACAAGACCAAAATATCCAGAGGTCAACTTCTTGTCACGGATGATGTTTTCTAGGATGTTGTTCTGACAGACGTCCGCATCACAGTTCTGACATGTAGGCGTGTTCTTGTCTGGTGGGTACATGTTTAAAAAGAATACAACATGGTACTTTAACATTCCATGCACTTAAAATAC
>CM055746.1:13802616-13866405 GCA_029465975.1 Dallia pectoralis | reverse complement strand
GTATACAATGTTTACGAGGGGTATTTGAGAATCGCAGAAGATAAAAAACAGGTCAGGGAAGCTTGAAAACCCAGGGCCTAGAGCTAAGCCTGTTTGGCACACAGCGCTTTAAATTGAACCAATCAGAAACACGCCTTGCGCGTGTTTAAATGACCTAGAGCATTAAAACAGGACCGCGTGCCGAAGTACGTCATGACAGAAAATCACAACATAACCTAACTTATAAACCTAGAATTATTACAGGTCAGGAAAAATATAGAAATATATACACAGTTGATTATTAATCGTCGGTTAACCGTACTGCTGATCCGGTAATTTATATGAATCGGCAGTCGCCAATAGTCGCCGTAAAATAGGACAGGAGTCAATATTACCGCAATAACAATAAAAGAGACGACAGGAGGAAAATTAATCCTTCAGGCATTTAATCCTTCGGGCATTTATTACATGTTTATTAAAATATGTTTATTAAAATATTAAAATAAAATATTAAAAAGTAAAATATTTAAAAAATATATTAAAATATTAAACATATTAAAATTAAAATATTAAAATGGAAGAAATACAGAAGTACACAGTAGTAGGTTGTGTCAATTCACAATTCATTACATATGGAATAATGGATAGTGGATAATAATGGTTAGGTGGATAATTAAAAGGTAATAGTATATAATGAAAGTAATGTGTGTGTGTGTGTGTGTGTGTGTGTGTGTGTGTGTGTGTAATAATTGTTGGTGTAATAATTTACATAACCAATGACCAACTATTATCTGACCAGGTTTAAATGACGAAAAAAACGGCAGGCTACATAGATTATGTAAAATTAAATAAAGCCAAATACACATCGTCTACGAGGGGGGAAATGACAACATTATAAGACGTTGACTTTACCAACAAGACACATGCGGGTAATGTAGGTTGGAAGGATTCAGATGGTTCACAGGAAGCTAGATAATTCCCTTTCGCAACTTGTTCCAGGCAGCCAGTGTGTGACATAGCTGTCACTATTCCTTAATGGCTGTGCACATGTTTGGGGGTAGAAACTCAACAGGGTCCTGTCAATGACAGACTGATACTGGTACTGGACTCAATGCCTCTCATTTCCCTACCCTCTGGTAGGATTTGATTAAACAACTGACCTAGGACCAGCCGGGCCGCTGGCAGAGAAACTCTTTGGGAAAGCGGAGATGGGCAACGTCTTGGCAACTGTCGCTGAGACTCAGTGGCAACAAAAGTCTTTAACAAATGCAGCTTCCAAACAAAAACCTCCGCGGAAAGGCCACGGACAGACGGGACTGCAGGAATGGTTTGTGAGCTGCCGTTTCCTCTCAGGTGTTCTCAGATGTTTGCACAGTAGGCTAATGTTGCTCAGTGTTTTTCAAGCGTGTTGTGTCGTGGTCCTGAACACGCTCACCTGAATGAACTACAACGAAGGGGCTCAGTAATTAGCAGACAAGTTGATTGACAGGTGTGCTACCTTTGGAATGCATTCAATGCATGTAAAAGCTGGGTGCCCCAACCAGAGTTTGGAGAACCACCGCTGCAGTTCACCTTGTTAGAGGAATCAAACGTAGGGTTTGTTTATTCATGTTGGTGGCATTCAGCAGAACTGGTTATCATGCAAATGAGGGTAATGTGTACACAGAATTATAACATGTCATGCTGCATAAGTTAGAATTATAACATGTCACGCTGCATAAGTTAACAGCAAAGCAGAGACTCCACAGAAACCTGCGCTTAGACAATAGATGTTTTTTCGAGCCCAATAATGTCTATGCTATAAAGAGGATTTCTTGCCCTACTAAATTGCAAGTCTACTGGTGATTGGATTAAAACACATATGTTTTATTGGTGTATAAATCAGCAGTGATGTCGATGCTTAGAAACAGGCATAAACAGAAAGTTGTTTGTCCTATGAAACAGCTCTACGACATGGAAACATAAACACATACTCTGTAGTTCTGCCGTTAATAGTGTACTATAGTGTATGATAGTGTATGATAGTGTGAGATAGTGTGAGATAGTGTGAGATAGTGCATGATAGTGTGAGATAGTGTATGATAGAGTGATATAGTGTATGATAGTGTATGATAGTGTATGATAGTGTATGATAGTGTGAGATAGTGTGAGATAGTGTGAGATAGTGCATGATAGTGTGAGATAGTGTACGATAGTGTATGATAGTGTATGATAGTGTATGATAGTGTGAGATAGTGTGAGATAGTGTGAGATAGTGTGAGATAGTGCATGATAGTGTGAGATAGTGTATGATAGAGTGATATAGTGTATGATAGTGTATGATAGTGTATGATAGTGTATGATAGTGTGAGATAGTGTGAGATAGTGTGAGATAGTGCATGATAGTGTGAGATAGTGTATGATAGAGTGATATAGTGTATGATAGTGTATGATAGTGCATGATAGTGTACGATAGTGTATGATAGTGCATGATAGTGTGATATAGTGTATGATAGTGCATGATAGTGTGAGATAGTGTGTGATAGTGTACGGTTGTGTGAGATAGTGTATGATTGTGTATGATAGTGCATAATAGTGCATGATAGTGTATGATTGTGTATGATAGTGTACGATAGTGTATGATAGTGCATGATAGTGTACGATAGTGTATGATAGTGTATGATAGTGTATGATAGTGTATGATAGTGTATGATAGTGTATGATAGTGTATGATAGTGTATGATAATGTATGATAGTGTATGATAGTGTATTATTGTGTATGATAGTGTATGATAGTGTATGATAATGTATGATAGTGTATGATAATGTATGATAGTGTATGATAGTGCATGATAGTGTATGATAATGTATGATAATGTATGATAATGTATGATAGTGTATGATAGTGTATGATAATGCATGATAATGTATGATAATGTATGATAGTGTATGATAGTGTATGATAATGCATGATAGTGTATGATAATGTATGACAATGTATGATAGTGTATGATAGTGTATGATAGTGTATGATAATGTATGATAGTGTACTGTCTGAAGCCCAGCGAAGGTCATATGTCAGAGGAGCTGCCATAAAAACCCTGAATGGAAAAAAGAAGCTGGGAGAGGACTGGGGGATGGTGAAGGATGGAGGAGGGGAGGGTGACGGAGGGGGGTGGCGGTGGCGGTAGAGGTGTCTGCTTTTACTCAGGAGTGAGGCTGCAGAGCAAGGCAGACATGGAAAAGCCAGGGAATAGGAAAGCAGTATGGGAATCGCCAGCCCAAAGAATGGCTCCAAAATTCACCCCAGGCCACAGCGCCGGGACGGCACGCAGGCCTGGTGCCGGATCAGAGCCACTGTCCGGCTGTGGTGACCCATCCGGAACCCAGACGAGCAAGGTGGTCCAGTGGCACCGCTGGGGCTCGGCCCAGATTGACCCCGTGGCACTCTTTGCTCCAGAGGTTCAAACACTTGGAACAGATTTATGTTTCTAGACACAGAATTGCAGACTCCCTTCCAATATTTGCTTTCATGTCGACCAACGAATTGTATTAATCTAAAAACACAACAAAGGAATCACATTGAGTTACGTGGGTTAGCTTTGCATATTTGATCTAATCTGGATCTTTTTTCTTTTATAAGTGAGATCACTTCCTCTCAGACAGAACCTCAAATAGCCGCAGTCCAGACAGAATCAGCGTAATTCACATGAAAACAACTAAATCTGTTGACGCGCCACTCCATCTCCCTGCTTGCAATTCGCTGTGCTGGACATAGACCGCACATTAAATTAAACCAACTGCACGAATATTCCCTGAACTGCAATACGAACGTTTGACCTGGCCTCATACGAAATAAAAAAAGTCCTGAAGCGAAATGAAGCTCTTCTAATTGAAGAACACTGTGTTGTTATAGATAAGACTTTTCTGGTTTGTATGGAACACTCTCCACTGAGTACTATACATAGAACCCAAAAGGGGTTCTACTAGAATTCAAAACAGGTTAATGTGTTCTATCATGGCGGCAGCCAAAGAAAATGTTTGAACCCCCCCTTTTCTAGTGCAGGGCTCTAGTCGAAAGCTCTGCCCTATATAGCGTCTAGGTGGTCATTTGGCACGCAGCCTGAATGTCATTCCACTAGCACACAGACGGCCATAGTTATGATAAGCGATCCAATCAGGAACCGTGTGGCTATGATAAGCATCCAATCAAGAGCTGGTCTGTGGAGCTTGTCAGCGCATTCCGGGGGCAGATCTGACACTATCATGGGGCTTGATGCGGAGACCTCCTGGCTCTATTTCTGGCTCTATTCTGATACTGCGGAGGCACCAGGAACCGAGCAGAAGACTCTGCATGCTGCGGGCACGTTCCTCCACAGGGCAGACCGACCCAACCGGATCCAGAACCTCGTTATGCTAGCCCGGCACTGGTCCTGGTTAGGCTCATGCCAGCTCCTTATCATTCAGTTTCATGCCAAACATCGTCATCGTGTTTGCCATGACAGTCCCATGAGGGGTTGGCGAGAAAGTGGTGTGGAATGCTGAGAGCAGAAATCAGGATATTGTAACTCTGGACAGTTGGGACAGAGTTGAGGTAACATGTTCACACTGTGCCTTTCTGACTGAAACACAGCGCCAACACCTCTGCCCTCGTGTTTTCTCCAGAAACACAGCGCCAACTCCTCGGCCCTCGTGTTTTCTCCAGAAACACAGCGCCAACTCCTCTGCCCTCGTGTTTTCTCCAGAAACACAGCGCCAACTCCTCTGCCCTCGTGTTTTCTCCAGAAACACAGCGCCAACTCCTCTGCCCTCGTGTTTTCTCCAGAAACACAGCGCCAACTCCTCTGCCCTCGTGTTTTCTCCAGAAACACAGCGCCAACTCCTCTGCCCTCGTGTTTTCTCCAGAAACACAGCGCCAACTCCTCTGCCCTTGTGTTTTCTCCAGAAACACAGCGCCAACTCCTCTGCCCTCGTGTTTTCTCCAGAAACACAGCGCGAACTCCTCTGCCCTCGTGTTTTCTCCAGAAACACAGCGCCAACTCCTCTGCCCTTGTGTTTTCTCCAGAAACACAACGCCAACTCCTCTGCCCTTGTGTTTTCTCCAGAAACACAGTGCCAACGCCTACAGTAGCAGATCCGGTGTGCTCATTCCAGATGTCTAACAAGCTTGTCAGTTCCTTGTCTCCTCCTCCGTCAGTGTGTGTGTGTGTTTGGTGTGTGTGTGTGTGTGCGTGCGTGTGCGTGTGTGTGTGTCTGTCCAGGTGGGTTAATGGCATTTCACATCTGCAGCTCATTCACTGGTTTTAATGAGCGCGGAGGCTCTGGTATGAATGAACAGCTTGAGGAGCTACCTGCTTGTATCATTACAAGGCTGTGGGGCAATTAGGCCAGAGAGAAACACATTGACCACAACACCAACATCACCCATTATGTGCAGCATGTACAACGACATTTAATACGACTCTGTGTATCTAACTTCTGATATTAACGAAGCCGTTTGACAAATAATGTCGTCTTTATACGATATGGCGTTGAGCGGACCAATACTCCTCTCTCTCCGAGAAACACTCATGCCGTGGGTGAAGGCTGCCGTGATAGCATTGGTGCCAGTCTTGTTGGTGGTGTCAGGCTGCTGTGATAGCATTGGTTCCAGTCTGGTTGGTGGTGCCAGTCTGGTTGGTGGTGTCAGGCTGCCGTGATAGCATTGGTGCCAGTCTGGTTGATGGTGTCAGGCTGCCGTGATAGCATTGGTGCCAGTCTGGTTGGTGGTGTCAGACTGCCGTGATAGCATTGGTGCCAGTCTGGTTGGTGGTGCCAGTCTGGTTGGTGGTGTCAGGCTGCTGTGATAGCATTGGTGCCAGTCTGGTTGGTGGTGCCAGTCTGGTTGGTGGTGTCAGGCTGCCGTGATAGCATTGGTTCCAGTCTGGTTGGTGGTGCCAGTCTGGTTGGTGGTGTCAGGCTGCCGTGATAGCATTGGTTCCAGTCTGGTTGGTGGTGCCAGTCTGGTTGGTGGTGTCAGGCTGCCGTGATAGCATTGGTGCCAGTCTGGTTGATGGTGTCAGGCTGCCGTGATAGCATTGGTGCCAGTCTGGTTGGTGGTGTCAGACTGCCGTGATAGCATTGGTGCCAGTCTGGTTGGTGGTGCCAGTCTGGTTGGTGGTGTCAGGCTGCTGTGATAGCATTGGTGCCAGTCTGGTTGGTGGTGCCAGTCTGGTTGGTGGTGTCAGGCTGCCGTGATAGCATTGGTGCCATACTGGTTGGTGGTGTCAGGCTGACGTGATAGCATTGGTGCCAGTCTGGTTGGTGGTGACAGGCTGCCGTGATTGCATTGGTGCCAGTCTGGTTGGTGGTGCCAGTCTGGTTGGTGGTGTCAGGAGCCGGGCACTGTAAAACCAGGGAGGATTTGTGCGCAGCCAGTGTTGGTGTCTGTGGTGGTAGTGTGCTGGTCTGGGCAGGCTTCTATCCAGATGCCCCAGACCTCTCTCCCTGGCCGCTCACACTTGCTCCTCTCCCTAGCTTCTCTCCCTGGCCTCTCCCCCTGGCCTCTCTCCCTGGCCGCTCCCCCTGGCCGCTCACACTGGCCTCTCTCCCTGGCCTCTCTCCCTGGCCTTTCTCCCTGGCCTCTCTCACTGGCCTTTCTCCCTGGCCTTTCTCCCTGGCCTTTCTCCCTGGCCTTTCTCCCTGGCCTCTCTCCTTGGCCTCTCTCCTTGGCCTCTCCCCCTGGCCTCTCTCCCTGGCCGCTCCCCCTGGCCTCTCTCCCTGGCCTCTCTCCCTGGCCTCTCTCCCTGGCCTCTCTCCCTGGCCTCTCTCACTGGCCTCTCTCCCTGGCCTTTCTCCCTGGCCTTTCTCCCTGGCCTCTCTCCTTGGCCTCTCTCCCTGGCCTCTCTCCCTGGCCTCTCTCCCTGGCCTCTCTCCCTGGCCTCTCTCCCTGGCCTTTCTCCCTGGCCTCTCTCCCTGGCCTCTCCCACTGGTCTCTCTCCCTGGCCTCTCTCCCTGGCCTCTCTCCCTGGCCTCTCTCCCTGGCCTCTCTCCCTGGCCTCTCCCCCTGGCCTCTCTTTCTGGCCTCTCTCCCTGATCTCTCTCCCTGGCCTCTCTCCCTGGCCTCTCTCCCTGGCCTCTCTCCCTGGCCTCTCCCTGGCCTCTCTTTCTGGCCTCTCTTTCTGGCCTCTCTCCCTGGCCTCTCTCCCTGGCCATACACACGGCATAAATCAGCACAGAGGGCACCAGGGGCTCACCCCGCCTTTGCCATTACATCATTGATGTAAACAAACACAGGAATCTGCCCCAAAAGGTGCCTTATACAGCCACCTTCAACACATTCCAGCCAGGAGGCCTTATCTTTACTGGCTGAGGGTTTGGGGGGTGGGTGCTGACCAACAGCCATGGGGGTGATGCATTAGAGATATTCTGCTGGGGACTGACTGGGACTGAGAGACAGACAGAAAACAGAGTGACGGGCAGGCTCATTGACAGGAAGACGGACAGGATGACAGACAGAGAGACAGACAGGCACACAGACAGAAAGATAGACAGGCAGACAGACAGGTAGACACCCAGACAGGTAGACGACCAGCCAGGTAGACGCCCAGGCAGACAGACAGACAGGTAGACATCCAGGCAGACATCCAGGCAGACAGACAGGTAGACACCCAGACAGGTAGACGACCAGCCAGGTAGACATCCAGGCAGACAGACAGGTAGACACCCAGGCAGACATCCAGGCAGACAGACAGGTAGACACCCATACAGGTAGACGACCAGCCAGGTAGACATCCAGGCAGACAGACAGACAGGTAGACATCCAGACATACACCCAGGCAGACAGACAGGTAGACACCCAGACAGACACCCAGGCAGACAGACAGGTAGACACCCAGACAGACAGGTAGGTGCATAAAGCCACATTTCCCACCTAATGAGAAGCCGCGGAGCCTAATGCTTAATGAGTTAGCGTTCAGACGTTGCATGTGAGTGGTGGATCGACGCACATACTGGAAACACAGCCCAGAAGGCAGGCAGGCGGCAGGCCGCAGCCTAGAATAGTTTCCAAGAGTAGTTATTATGCCATGTTGAGCATGTTAGCTTTGAATCATTCCGGGGATATTTGTTTAAAATCTGAAGTCCAGAGTAAGCACACTGAAGAGGGGGGAAATGGCACCATTGAAAAATCCACACGATGACACAAACAATTATGAGGAGAATTCTTAACACGGTCAAGATGGCTCTTGTGACCTATTTTGGATGTTTCCGCAGGCGCGGCCGTGAGAGTGCGTGAGAGAGGGATAAAACGAGAGTGACAGCAGCAAGCGGGGAGAGAGAAGAGGCTGGGGATAGAGAGAAAGAGGGGAGAACGGGAGGAAAGGGAGAGAAAAGGTAGAGGTGGAAATCAGTGTATAGGTGTAGAAGCATTAAACAAAAAACTAAGAAATGACAAGGGCGTCCCAGAGACATCACTAAATGGTCCTCATGTTGCCATTGTTCCCACAAAGGTTGGTCCCCCCACAAGTTTTATTTGAACTAAATACTGTTGAATGTCTGTATGCCCGTAGACAACATTTGGGACACGCACACCTGAAGTGTTTTAGTATTCAATGTGTCAATTACATTATGTATCTTTATAATTACATAAATTACTGTATACAGTACCAGTCATACATATTGGACACAGCTAGCCATACAAAGGGAATTCTTTTGTTCTGCAGGTTTCCACATGTTAGAATTTATCAACACTATGAAATAACACACACGGTATCATCTAGCAACCGAACAAAAGGTTCAACAGATCAATAGAATTGTCATATATTACATTCTTCAAAGTAGCCACCTTTTGCTTTGATGACAACACAAACTGTTTAAAATAATCAACACAGGCTGTCTAAAATAATTAATACAGGCTGTCTAAAATAAACAATACAGGCTGTCTAAAATAATTAATACAGGCTGTCTAAAATAAACAATACAGGCTGTCTAAAATAAACAACACAGGCTGTCTAAAATAAACAATTCAGACTGTCTAAAATAAACATCACTGTTAATAAGCTTTATTGTAATTCTCCAAAATGTGGAATATTGTTCTTCAGTAATTGTCAATGGGAATCAATGGAAATTCATAAATAATTTGCCCCAAAATACATTTCTAAAATGAAATACTTTGTGTACCATAATCTTGCAAGAACAAACGCACTCAGCCTATATTTAAAGTGGATTACATTTAAATGTGTTTTCACTTATCTACACACATGTACCGTAAAAATATTGAAAATGTTTGGAAAATGCCATATATAAATATCAAATTCTCATTAGTATTGAGCCCCTTGATTTAATTATTTGTAGAAGCACCTTTGAAAGCGATTACACCTAAGAGTAATTGTAGAGTGCTGTATTAGCTTTGCACATCTGTATTTGGGAGATTCTCCCAATCTTCCTTGGAGATTCTATCAGGCTCTGTCTTTTTGGATGAGGAGTGTCTGTGAACAGCATTCTTCAAGTTTTGGATTCTTGTCTGGGTTTAAGCTGGGCCACTTAAAGACTTTAATTAACATTCTTGTTCTAAAGCCATTCCAGCTCTGCCTCAGCAGTATACAATCTACAACTCAGTCTATGAATTAAATCCACATTCTGTCTATTTTGCAAGTCCCCCAATCCGTGCCGCTGAGAAGAAGCCCCATAGCATGATGCTGCCACTACCATGCTTTAAGGTAGTGATGGGTTTTAAATGGGTGATGCTCTGTGTTGTTTTTGTCATGTATATCATTTTGCATTCAGGTCACAGAGCTACAAATTAATCACACCACATAATCTTTGCCGTTATGCTCTCTGAATCTTTTCAATCTTTCAGATGCGTGTCCTGACCGGTTTCACATCTTTGTCACGGCAGTCAGTGGGTTGTTGTTTATTTCCCCGTCCAAGACCTTAGTCTGCCTGGTCTCAACTAAATGTTTTATTTGTACTGTAGCACAGGGGAATTTGTGAAAAGTTACAGGATCTTAACATGTTCTAAACTTACTGTATATTTATGAACATTATTCGTTTTCAACCGTTCTAATCGTCATATGTCATTTCCTGTAAGGCCCCATATCGTAGCAACCACACCCTTGCTTGGCGTGGGTATGAGGAGGAAGCTCCTTCACCCGCCGACGTGCAGGAGACCAAGCTGCCTGAAGGAGTTGCTAGAGCAGGAGGACCATGGCGAACCCGTGCCGACCATACTCCCCACACCCCGGCAACGCTGGCCGACATGGATTTCCCACTAATTCCCACCCGCTTGTCGTACTAACATCCTCCATCTGAATGTTTCTATGCAAATGTCCCAAAGAGAATGTTACCATGGGACTGTGAAGCGATATCTAGTTGACCAACAAGAAAAGA
The DNA here is from genome assembly GCA_029465975.1 of Dallia pectoralis. Lineage (NCBI taxonomy): Eukaryota > Metazoa > Chordata > Actinopteri > Esociformes > Umbridae > Dallia > Dallia pectoralis. The sequence goes on along the minus strand of CM055746.1, from coordinate 13,856,079 downwards.
CCCCTGGATGACATTGCAAGGAAGGCCCTTTTTGGGTTCCGGTGGGAATGTCCTCCAAATGTTTTCAGAACGTTCCCTGTTTTCAGGAAAGATTGATCGGTCACTGTCACAGTGCAAGGGACAACAATTCCTGTTTGTGCCACCAGAAGGCCTTCCAAGCCGACGAGGATGCTGAAGCCTTTTTAGGCTTGAAAAGTGACAGAAAGAGCTATGGAAAATAGGACTTTTATTGTGTATCTGTGTAATGGACAATGTAATCAAACGTGTCAGGTTTCCTTTTCAAGAGGCAGTGTCTGCATTGGATGTGTCAAACTGACAGGGAGCTGTGCCTGCGTTTACACAGACAGACCATTTCTGTTATTTTCCCCCTTGAATAATTAGTATTTTGACCAATCATATAAGCTGAAAATTAACTTTGAAGTGAACATTTTCATATACATGACTGGTCTAAACGAAGATCAGAATTTGTCTGTGTGTTCAAAAGCAACATATCATCTTAAGAGTTGCAAATATTTTCCAGCACATTCAAATTGAGGATAAGAAGTGATTGGAAACAATCTTATAATATATATGCAGAGAAACAAAAAAGTATGACAGAAATTGATCCATTGATGATAACAAAGTTAGTAACTTTTCCAGTCCCTTCAGACTACCCCCTAAAATATAGATATGGTATGGCCTACATACAATAAAAAAATTATTAAAATATTCTTTCAACTAGCAACCATCGAGAGCTCCTAAACAAGCATGTCACCAATTGATTCATGTCGCACAACTGAACAGAAATTATTTGGTCCAACATATATCGGACTGTGGAAAAGCAGTTCTGCCTGGCTGCATTGCCGCCTACCTGACAGCGTAGCCATTAATATCGAGAATATTGTTGTGACTTATTATTTCTTCTGCCCGTTGGCACTCACACGCGGGACGTTAAAATATGTAGCAAACATGCCTAATATAAACAGGGTCTTGCAAGGAGGGCTTTTATGGAATATGCGTTCTACACTGGAACGTGACACCTATGATTTATTAATGTATTTAGATAAGACCAGCAGTAAATGGTTTCTAAATAGCGTCAAGGTCGTGCAATGTAATGGGATAATGTTTTAGGCTTTAGAGATAAGACAGCATATATGGGGTCTGCAAACCGCAGCCACGCGGAATGCTGTCTACAGTATGGAGAATAAATACAGTATGTACAATAAATACAGTATGGAGAATAAATACAGTATGGAGAATAAATACAGTATGGAGAATTAATAAAGTATGGAGAATGAATACAGTATGGAAAATGAATACAGTATGGAGAATTAATACAGTATGGAGAATTAATACAGTATGGAGAATTAATACAGTATGGAGAATTAATACAGTATGGAGAATTAACACAGTATGGAGAATTAATACAGTATGGAGAATTAACACAGTATGGAGAATTAATATAGTATGGAGAATTAACACAGTATGGAGAATTAACACAGTATGGAGAATTAATACAGTATGGAGAATTAACAATACCGAGCACAAGGAGAGATAACCCGCTCTCTCCCTTCAGCTGCACGGGAACAGCATGTCATGTTATTGGGTCAACATGCATTTGTGTTTGTACACACGTATGCATATGCGAAATTAGGCCTAAACACAAACCTGATCAATTTTACCTGAAGACCACGTACATCTTAATTAAACCCGTTTGTCATTGGTTTCAATTATAAACATTGTGGCTATGAGAAAATATATGTAGGAATAATAAAACGATCAAGTTATTAACAATAACTTTTTGCTGGCTATTGTGCGACTGCATGCAATTGCTGGTAGTACCTAAGTATTAATAGTTAAAATAAATTACGTATGTTATTTCAGAAATAACCTCTAATAAATGGATCAATTGTTAGAAACCTTTGTGAAAACGTAGACCAATTTGTAAGCATCTTTAAAAAGGGTGCACATTTAAGAGAACAAATATTTTAATAGACCCTGTTGAAATATGTTTTAATTTCTTAATTCAAATGACACACATATCAAAATGTCTTGCACACTGAAAAAGCATCGTAATCGTTTTTTAAATGATGTTAATAGTTTCAATTCTATTATAGGATTTTTTTTCTACCAAATATTGGTGCAACAGTTCTGTTATAATTTAATGCAACAACTTCAAACATGTAAAACATATTAATATAATAATATTTTAATGTAGAAGACACCATTAGGTGTCATAATGGATGTATTTCAGGGGCACTTTATCCACAATAACAATATCCTGGTCAGATGTGTTTCCAAACGTTATTACGCATGGTCAGACCTTAACACTATAAATAACGACTAGCACTAGACTACACCAATAATGCAAAATAAAAACTTTAAAATGGACTTGTCAATTAAAATGTATATTTTTCGTGAATGACAATATTGGCTGATACGTAAATTTAGAATTAATATTCTTCAAGTAATTTGACATGTAAAATTTGGTCTGTACAGTAGGAAATGTTACATATTTTAAGTATTTCGCAATACTTTTTAGAATATTTAGGCTTATTTCTTCAAAGAAACAATTTCCAATTTCAATACAAGTAGGGCTGTGGAACCTAGATGATGGTATTCTTGCTGTCAAAATTAACCAAATAAACTAAATATGAAACCTATTCCATTTATGACAGTATACATGTGAAATTGAGTGAAATCCGTGCGTAAAGGACACATGCAGATTTGATTATGGAATTTGCCGCGTATTTCACCACAAATATTCGAATTAAACACATCGAAACTATATCACACCCAGTTACTATCAGTTATGTTTGAGACAATACCCCGCATGTTATTATTACCTGAGCTCAATGCTCTCTCCTACTCTCCCCTACACTCTCAGATATACTCTCAGATCTACTATCAGATCTATACTCTCTCCTATACTCTCCCCTATACTCTCAGATCTATACTCTCTCCTACTCTCTCAGATCTATACTCTCTCCTATACTCTCAGATCTATACTCTCTCCTATACTCTCTCCCCTATACTCTTAGATCTACACTCCCCACCCCACAAGTGGCCATCTCTTTCCTCATTGGCTGACTGGGCGTTCTGCAGCTTTCGCAGCCGTATAAACGCGACACGCTGCACCTTCTGCAGGGTCAATGAGAGCAATCACACACAAAAATAAGTGCACCGCAGATTCCCCAAACCTGTCTGGATCCTACTACTTTATTTCCTATCGTTTATCAGAATGACAACGGCGGTTTCCCGAAAAACTTGACACCTTTTTTTGGAGGAACGTTACCAAGCGTGGGTTAGCTAACTGTCTCATGCGTGTGTGTTAGGGACGGGCTTCATGTATTGATTTAAGCATCATTTGTGAAGGTCGACTGGTCGCCTTACCATTGGTCAGTGAGTGTTACCAGCCGTCAGAAACCCCAAAAACCTTACGAAGAACATTTTTCCCGATATTTATTTAAAATGAACCTTATTGGGGGCTACCAGCATCACCATCTGATGCACGACACGTTTCCGTTCGTCCAGAGGTGTCATCAAGACAACCCATACTTTCAAAGCTGGGTGGTGAACCACGGTGACGTCCCTCCGGACTTCCAGATCCAGACGCCGTACTCACCGGAGTTCGGGGCTCCGGGTCCGGCGCACGACAGCCAGCTGGAAGCGCTCTCTGCACGCATGGGGAAGAGGAGAGCCTCCGGGCCGAAGAAGGAGCGGAGGAGGACGGAGAGCATCAACACTGCGTTTGCGGAACTGAGAGAATGTATACCGAATGTACCCGCGGACACGAAACTGTCCAAAATTAAAACGTTACGACTCGCAACAAGTTACATTGCCTATCTTATGGACGTGCTGGCTAAAGACACAGGGGAAACTGAGGGATTCAAAGCGGAAATCAAGAAATATGACAGCAGAGATTTAAAAAGAAAAAGGGAAACGGTAGGTTATACTATTTTATTAAGAGGCCTGTTTGTTTTTGGCACAAATGTAATTAAATATGTGTAATAATGTACTGTGTAATGCATTGTAACATTTTGGTAATATAGGCTGTGTACCAACTTTCAGAGATTAAGCAAATTAATTGTCATTATTTATTTGTATGTGTAAGTGTATCTGTGAAATGTGGCCCGAGGTCATTGTGGTATTATAAATACATTAATGGTCTTTCTAAATGAATGCTCATGAAATTAGCTAAACCCAGTAGGCTATATGAAAGTCAGAGTTCTATTATGTTGAAACAACATTATTTTACAACAGTCAACAGAACAATAACAACACTAATATGTTATGCATACCGATAATGTAACATAATTTGTATTCTATTTTACAGAACGATGGACTGCAAGAGTCATTAGGGAAAGAGAAAAAGTTCAAAGGACGGACAGGTTGGCCTCAGCAAGTTTGGGCTTTGGAACTGAACCAGTGACTGTTTGGAGCCCGGTTTAATTATATACGTGGATTTTGGAAATGAGGATTAAATGTATAGGAATATAATATTGAACTGCAGTCTCAGTTCAAGTTAATGGTTAGTCCGTTCTATTATTTATATTTTTATGCATTTAAGTCCACCAGAAAGGCCAAGTCTAGGAAAAGGCAGGTCTGATTTTTAAAACCGACCGCCTGACCTTTCTGAGAAGAGCCGCTGTAACCCACTCAAAGACTCAGTATCCAAGCACTTCGCTGCAAGGAATACAACCACTTATACACACATATAACCTACCTATGTGCAATGTTTAATTACAGAAGGTGGACTGGCTGAAATGCAATATTATGCAAGTAATTCAACAGCCAAATGGTCAACTTTATTTGTCATTTGTATTCTTCGACAGAATTGAAAGTCATAATGGAGAAAAACATGTCCGGTTGTGGATTGGCCACAAAAACGAACGGAGAGACTGGGCTTTTTAAGGGGGTTTCTTGATTCTTCATGCCTCCTAATGAGGCACTGCTGATTAGCACTATTTTCTTCGCTATATATACCTAGGTCTTGTTGTAATATAGTCGATATCGTCGTGTATTGAAAAGAAAAAATGTTAAATCTACCTCAAATTAACAACTGTCCGGTTTAAAGAGAGCATTTTAGCAGTTCAAGACAAATATCTGTAAAAATCAAGGGAATGCACAGGTAGGCCTATATAGTTTACCTCCTAATGACACAGCTGGCAACTTATTGGACTATCGTTAGGCTACATTTGGTAATTATGAAATTGTTTTCTTTGTGTGAATTCGATGTGAAAATATATCCATAGATGAGTTAATAAATAAATTACTTAATTCATCACAACATGTTTTTAAATTAATTCAGCGAATTAAAATAACGATTCGTATGGCCCATAAACACTATAATATAGCACATTATTTGCTATATTATAGTTTCGTTGTCTATCTTTTTAGATAAAACCAGGGTTTTAATTACAGGAGCGTTACATATCCTACATGACAATATTCTTCAGTGTGATGTTTTATGTATACCTAAAGGCAAATCAATAGCTATCCTTAGGCAAGGGAAAGCATATATGTATACACAGGTATCAAACAGCATGATCAACACAAATTAATTGGGTGTACACGACTGTGCACAACTAAAAAACAATTTCAGATGGAGAAGTTGTAGAAATCAGTAAACTGTAAATTAAAAACAAATATTCTGTTTTGTTAAAATTTTCCCCATTTTGACCTGCTTCACCTAAACCAATAAAACTGTCGTTCGACTGACTGAACAGGTCACAAGATAAACTCGTCCCATCAATCAATCAGTTTTAAAGCATCTGATAGAATACTCTAATTAAGAGAAGTAAGGTATTATTTTAATGATCATACAATATAGGACAAGTCTTTTACAAATATTTTCTCACAGATAAGCAACAGTAAGGCGGGCATATAACACTGGTTTCCCCTCAGAATAAAGAGATAAACAGCCTATAGAGCTCAACTCTAATATATTTATCAGCTCCGAAAAGTTGGATTGAAATTGTCCGATTTAATTTATAATTAGTGGAAATATTTAAGACAGTTTTAGGGACTTCAGCCTTCAAGGCTAACCCGTCATTTCCCCGGCTATGAAGCGACCTTATTAATATATCACTGGGCCTAACAAACACACCAGTGTCGTGTTGTTGTTTACATGGCTGACGTGTCTATTATGAAAACATATATTTTTTCATAACTTGCGAATAGTTTCCATTGGGGCGGAAGGTTTATCAAAAAGTTAACTTTGGGTGAAAACAGAATTCAAACATCCTTATTCATTATTTTCTCCTAATGGTTTATGGACACACACCTATATTGTCTGAACACATTGCATTGCAGGTTATAGGTAACGGGTGAATTAACCTGGATAACATACCGTGGATAGTTGGGTGAATTGACGTGGAAGGTTAAGGGGTGAAGTTGATTAGGGTCAATCTCACTCACCCAGAGGAAGTTATAGGCCTTCATCTAACGAAGATTGCACAGCCCGTTATCGATAAAAACACATTTCCGGAATAGATAAAAAATAAATCATATTTAAGCATATTTGGTAAAGAACGTGATAAACGTCGACGTGTGCATGCATGCATTCCCGTACAAAGTTATTATTTATGCAAAAATCATGCCCTGATACTAGGCATTACGGAAATACACGTGCCTTCCTCAAATCTAAATGCCCAACATCTATGTAAAAAAATATCTGGAACTATAATTTGTGGTAAGCCTAAATTAAATCTTGGAATAGAATACTTTTAGAGGAAAACACTACATGAATGGCAAATCATACGAAATGACAGTTGTTCAGTGACCTACAACACTAACCTTCATAGCATACACATATTGGATAAAAACAACAAATAATATCTTAAAATAAAATATACTAAGAGAAGGCGCCAGCCTAAGTCAATTCATGAAATCAAGTTAAACGTTACTGACACCTAGTGGTGGAACTTGAGAACGAACAAATGGTAGCGCAGTTTCTACGCATGCGTCAACGCCTACAAATGGCTGGTTGAAAAAGATTGGAAGCACAGTAGTTTGTAGTAGGTGTTGCAGACTTTCCTTAAGGCAGCAAGAGCGTCTCAAGGCAAATAAAGACTAGACATTATCTATGTACAATACATTTATTAAAAGCAATAAGCAGCCATATTTAAATGAGCATCATCTATTACAACAAGTAGGTTAATGCAGCACAGCCAATGTTACCATGGGAATAAGGGGTATCTACAGTATCTGGCACTAACAGAGCTAAAAGCCCCCCCCAAAAAAACAAATAAAACGCATAGACACTTTGACAGTGACCCCTAATTTGGCTAACATAACGATGTAAGATGGAAAACAGTAGACATTACTCTTTCAGTGGGACTTAAATAAGGTATTAGGGCAAAAGGGACCGCAAATGGCATAAGGCATATTTAAAGTAAAGTTGAGCACAAAACGATGTTGAAGTGAACGACAAATCCAAGTTAGTGACACACCTCCAGACAGGAGTCGTCCCACAACAACTGTGAGCTGTACTGTTATCATGTGTCTACTAGTCCTGGAATAACACCCATGATTTTAACACTGTGCCAAGAGAAGAAATGGACCAGACAACTGAGGGTGACCTGATTCCATGGCTATATGTTCAAATAATTCAAAGTGAAAACCCAGATGGTGCTCAAACGGGTTTCGCCATCTCATGTGTTGAGACTTTGGACGTCATGCTTGTGTTATACGACTACACTCATGGGAAATAACATAAAGAAGCAGTAAATGAATAACACGACACCCCCAAAATAACACAACATTTTCACTGCTTAAATCAAAGCTCACAAAGTGAAACCATGAAAACGACACAAAAACAAGAGTTGAAACAGTATTTTCCAGCAGACAAAAAACTCCAAGTAAATAAACTAAAGCACTGTTCTTAGTTCATTTTTTTCTCTCACAAAAGGTAGAAAAATCGGCTGAAAGAAACACACGAAAGTCACCACAAATACTTCAAAGAGTTTGCTATCCACTGCCACTCCGGCTCGCAGTAGTTGTGTGCGTTTTAGTGTATAAGGAATAAGGAATAAAGAAAATGCAAAAATTTAACAAAAGGGGCAGGGCGGAATGCTACATACCTCCCCGTCGTTCCGCACATGCATGTCAACACAATTCTAGCTGGACCCAAAAACCCTCTCATGTTATGCTACTCCCATTAATAAAGAAGTCTCAAACTCACACCCTCTGGTTTGGCACAAGCATTTCTTAAAGTCGTTAACAGGCGACGCAGGACACAGCCTCCCCCGCACGAAAATACCGAACATCTATTAAGGCAGTCATCATACAATGTTTTCTACAGTGCCGCTGATATCCTCTTCTGCGTATTTTGTACATGTCGGCATATATTCTCAACAACAGTCTTAACTCAGGCTTGGCTGGCTGGCAGAAACACCTTGTTATCCGACACACAAGTCCAAGTGTTATTGGTAGGGAGAGGAAAGTGGGGGGTGTTTATTCCAGCTGTTTGCTGCCGTCTGACTTCTGGTCCAGACGGCTTTTGCTGTTCTTCACCATATAAATAAAGTAGGTCAGGGTGTCCTTCTCGTTCACCGGGATATTCCGGAAGTGACGACTGACAGTCTGGAAAGAATTACATGGAATGACATCCCATTTAGGCAATATTATCAATAATTCATACAGCACATAGACCTAGATTACATACAAAAATACATTACATATGAGAGAAAGAGTGGGTTGGTTTTGTTAATTCATGCAAATACAAAAGCAGGAAATATAGAACAGAACAGCGAAGGAAGCAAGAGAACACTGCTGTTAAAAAAATCTAATGTAATCATCCGGTTTACCAGAAGTGACCAAGAACTTGAACAACATTCTGTCAGGGATTACAACATCACGCATAAATTCACAAGACGCGTTTCCAGGAGACATCAAATCCCTCCCAGAAAACATTGGAGCCGTTTGATTTAATACCACGAGCACGGTGAGAAGCAAACATCGGGGACAGTCTCCCGAGGCCAGCGGCGCGCCGAGCTGACAGGTCAAGTGGGCTGGGCATGTCACACAACAGGCTGTAATTGGCCGGACCAGTTGACTTATCGTTAATTAATGACGTGCCAGGCTCATTAATGGAGGCGCGGGTCTCCACATAAGCCCGGGGAAACATTCAACTCACAGGGCAGTTTCATTTCTTTCCACCAGCACCCACCCTCCACACATCAGGTGGTGGAAAACGCCACAGAGCAGTATTTGTTAAGCCACAGTTTGAAGCAGCTGCTAGATTAAATGGAGCTCACCTGACGATTTTAACTCCCCTGATAATCATCCTGTGGCCAATAACTGTGTAATGGTTCAGTCACACCACATTTGTCACGGGAAATATAGAATATTAATAAATAAAGTGTGACTGGGTTGTGCTAAAGAGACTGGGCAACCCCTGTAGGACAAAAGCTTTCAAATATCTTGCTTGTTAAACACTCAAAAATGCAATGACGTTTCGCTCCAAAGTTTGCCAGGTTCTTCAAAAACAACAACTTGCCACAATACTAACAAGCATGACAATACCATGACATGTGCAGACAACTTGAGATTCTCAACACCATCTAATGGCAAAAAACAGTCACCCATCTCTCATTTTGTGTAATAAATCCAAATGAGGAAGACAACCACACTATGACAAAGCACAAGACAGTAAAAAAAGCACTTCTCCCAAACTTAAGAGTAACAGGATCATATCCAATGAGGCCTCAGACACTACATGTGCGAAACAAGGCAGATGTCAGGCAGAGAAGTTTTTCACAGAGCAGATGTTAGGCAGAGAAGTTTTTCACAGGGCAGCTGTCAGGCAGAGAAGTTTTTCATATGCTACAGTTGTTTTTTTGGTTGTCTCTGCAACAAAAGCTGCACTGATTAGTAGGTTGACTCATTCAATTGTAACCTGCAGTTTCAGCAGCAACAAGTATACACAACATGGCACAAACTGCAGAGAAAACTGCAAGCCGGCCAGTTTAGTTGTGCCATTAGAAATGGCTTTTTGTAAACGCAGATGGATACGAGATGGATTTAGGCACTCCAGCGTAGTAAGCTGACCAATCAGAACTCCAATATTAGTGTATGTCACTTCTTTATTTAACAAACATGTATTTTTCAGATAGCAGCTTACTAGCACTTGTATTTAATGTCATGGTCATTCAGCATGATCGATGTTGTGGTACATAAAACTCGGCTGATGCTCTATTAAAAAACCTAATGGCCTTAGTTACTCTGGAGAACCCCGCCCCCAAGCTACTCTGATAACTCCATCCCTTGCATTTCCTGGATAAAATGAAGGCAATATTGGCCTACCTCAGCCAGTTGGGCCTTGTTCAAGCCAGGTCTGGTCTGGAGCTTGTAGTGTCTCTTGTAGCGTCTTAGCGTGTTGACCTGTAGCTGGAACAGGTCGACCTGAAAAGAAAAAAACAAAGAAAATGCAGAGATTGTGAGAAAAGAACAGAGATCTTTCAGAATAAAACATGATTATCGTTGAATGGCATCGTCATCAATAATTTTTTCATACTTTAAACATTCTTACACTAGAGTCATTTAGCAGATAGTACTCTGAGCAACTTTCAAATAATTAATATTGGATAAGATATATCACCATCACACCATGATACCATCAATTAACCATTAATGCAATCAGTTTGCTCAAATAGGGAGCAGGGCCTGTATTAAGCAGGAAGGTTCCACTTGGGCTTCAGACACATGCTAACATTCAGGACAACAGTGGGTTGGCAATATGTTGGATACCTCTGGCACTTCTACGTCATGGTCGGGAGACTCTCCTCCGTCATCACTCGTCTTCCTCTTCCTCTTGTTGCGTACACTCTGGATGAAGTTTTTGTGGAAGTCACATATGTACAGGTGTCGTACCTAAAATTTGCGGGGAACAAAAAGGATGCACAAATTAACAATTAAGTTCTCCACCACAAAGTTACACTGTTGTTATGTTTTTATTTTACAAGCAAAGTCTGGTGAGAAAATGATGAAAAGGGTAATGCTTGGATCTGCAGAACTAAAAAAATAAGATTACTTGGCTATGGTTAAACGCTTAAGAATCCAAAAATATTTTTTTTTGCGATGTGTGTCGCATGAGGCCAGGCAGCCAGCCCCGGGATCTCCCGTGCTGTATTTTCTACCAGTTATAGTGAAGCTTAATGTAGTGATTCATTGACTATAGTTCGCCCTTGAAGTTTAACTACGCATGTCTATCTTCCGCCGGACTTAGGTTGAATACTTGTTTTCACCTCCGGACAACCCAGAGCTTCCTTAGCAACAGCCATTTTAGGCAGTGTAGGCGTGGAAAAAGCTGACTACGCAGGGTGAAACAGCCAGCTACCACTCAGATTGGAGGTGGGGAAGCAGCCCTCGTACTAGCTGTCCCACTGTTAATCCAAATGAAACCAAGCAGTGAGAGAGAAGCCCACCATTTTCAGTGGAACATTAATAGGGGGAGGCGCAATAACATAAGTTTGGTTGAATGTGCCAAAACGCTTCCGTAGACATTTTAAATACTGACAAACTGTCAACGGAGATGTCTATGGCTGAATGCTACATGCCCAGTCTCAAATGGCTGGGACAACTAGCCGGCGAAGTTGGCAATAATAAACACTTACGCTCTTGTCGATGTCCAGCTTTAGTTTTTTCTGCGATATGCTTTTCTGGATCCGCTTGCTGAACGAGGCATTTCCAGCGGACCGTCCGCAGCGCTCGCCGTCCTCAATCAAACAACACGTCTGACCGTAAAACGGCGGCGCCGGGGGTCCATCGTGGCTGTCCTCCTCCGTGCTGAACCCGTTCATGATAGCTGGTTCCGTCAGGGGATTTTGGTAAAAGACACAGCGCTCTTCTCCCCACCGACAAATGTCCGCTTTCTTCCTTACACTATATCGGTCAGATGTCTCGACTGGAAAATGTAACGCGTCACAGTAGAGTAACAGAAAGCGGCTGTGTTAAATTAAACGCAATTGAACAACTATCACGTGCCCAGGTGATAAATGTACACTTTACCGAGGTTCGTCGTCAAGCAGCTAGGAATCTATAAGACCGCAAGGTGGCTTGCTAACGGCGGCTAGCTAGCAGTGCTATGAACAAATGCCAGAGCTGACAACACAACGGTGACTTTTCTATCATCTGTACATGCGTCTGTAAACAGGTAGCGCATATATATAACTACATCGAAACACACCAATCGTCCTTCGCCAATTAAACAACTTTGAAGAAATCACGTATTTCTACGACTTCGGCACAGCCGCCGCGGTATTCTCTCAGTCGAGCTGCTGCTACAATGAACATGTCCTGCTCCTGCAGCGGAAGTTTTCTCCCTGGACCGCTATTGGTCCTTTTTAAAAAGAGGCGGGAGTAAAATGCTCGAGTTGCTTTTCGGTTGGTTGAAACGTATGTAAATTATTCAGGGGCTGCTTCCTGAATCACGATGCGTATTTGTTTTGTATGAAAACGAGTCAAGTGTTCAACTGTGACATTCAGAGTCAAACATATATATTCATAGATTCTCTTATTTTATGTCTGAACAATGTTGTTGAAATACAATGTCCAATATGACTACAATATGACTACTACGGCGGACAGCATCACACAAGTCGTTTCGTTGCCCGTTCAAATCGGCCGGTCGCCAGAAAGTGAATTTATCGTCGGTCTTTAAAAATAACTTCCACATTTTTTGAGCCCAGTAAGGATACTACAGCGCTAACACTTAACGTTAATTCCACAACCATTCGCTGTTAAGAACTGCACAATTATCATTTATCGTTATTTGTTTTGTAAAAAATAATTTAGAAGTTATAAAGAACAAACTTTCCCAATGCTAAAACATTGGGAAATATTTGGGAGAGTTGTTGATATTTGCACTACTGCAAAACTCAAAACTGTAGGTATAACTATTTTGCAAAGTAAAAGTGTATAGTCATCAGTCTTTTAGCGCCGACTCATCACGCCATTAGGGTTTTTTGTAAATGGCTTGGACAGTGATCACTATTAATTTGGCCTGTGATACCACAATAAACAGCACAAACAACTTTAATGCATATCAATAAATAATCTTTATTTAGTAAATTGTACACATTGCGCGTTTAACATTACATCCAAATCTTTTTATAAATGGATGTCTTACTGTAAAATCTTGATATTTTATTTGTACACATTTATTGGTACAACTTTTTTTCCACTAAAATTAAGTGTCACAGAGGAAGTGAAATGGACATGAAATGGAAAATGATGGGAAAAGAAGCAAAACATGAGGCTGACTACCAACATCTAAACTCTAAATGTCACAGCTTGCACGCTTGACTATCAGATCCACTGTGCTCTTAACCAAAAGCCCTACGAAATGAAACCAGAAAGAAACTGCTGGATTAAATCAGAGTTTGTGTGTGTGCACGAGTATGTGTGTTCGGGGGTGCGCACAAGAAGGGTGTGACGAGGTTAAAGGAAAAAAGAACCAGTTGGAAGAAGACAAGAAACCAGAAACCGAAAGGGGAAACTAAGAATCAGATTAACTTTAAATCCATTCAACAAGACATCAAAGTGTAATTCTTAATTTGTTTTCTTTTTTCTAGGCGGCACGAGCGCAGAACAGTGGTAATCATTACGAGTGTTTTTCCCAGTAAAGATCATTTCATGACAGTAGATTAATGCTTAATTGACGCTGGTAGTAACAGGGGCGAACCACTCGCTTCCCCCACGGCAGTACTTGGTGAATCGATCTTTTAGGTGCTGTCGGTACTGGTGCCGGTTGCTGTAAAAAGACTTGTTGCTCTCCACAAAAGACTGGATCTCATCCTGCGTGAGGCAGTTCTCTTCATCTGAAGTCACTTCGGAGTCGTCCTGTTTTTAGTAGAAAAATGCAGTTATCCAAAGGATCAAAACACATTTTTCTATTTGTTTTTAAATATGAAATACGTGCCCGGCCACGTTGAATCAAAACTAAGCACACACAAATCAATAAACAGTACCGGTCAAAAGTAACTCAGTACTTTTGACTTGCACGGTTGGTGCACAATTGATAGTACTTCTGCTTCTGATAAAAACTAGAAGCCTACATATACACCAGCAGGCATTCACAACAAGCCCCAGGTTGCACAGCAAAATACTAAAATGCCAGTAAGACAGTTCTCTCCCACAATACATTTCCCATCCATGTGGCGCAGTGCCAATCAACACAAATTACAATCCCATCTTTTTCCTAATGTCACTGACCAGCAGTTTCAACAGGCTCATGACACTTGCGTCCCTCTCCCGATAATGGCCCATGGTCGTTCGATGCTCCGCCCACGGTAACTGCAGTGCAGCGCTAGGTAAGGACTTGTAGCACAACTTTGCACACGTATCATTGGTTCTGTGTACTTGTGATGTCACACCACCCGGTCCTCTCCGGTTCCCCGCAATCACACAACAACACTCTGCTTTTGGACCCTACGGAGAAATACAAAGCATTTATGTGATTATAAAAAACATACACAATCACGATGAAAAAAAAAAAAAACTGTCCAGTAGAGTATTGAAGACAACTAATGGCCCATTTCTGTGGGAAGCAATTGGAACAGAAAATACAAGCAGCAATCCCTGATTCCTCAGAAGGGATGACATCAGTCCCAATGCCTCTTAGACCATCTCTCACCTGGTCAAAACACAACAAGCTCTTGTTCTTCCTTTTCTTCTTGTTCTTCCTGGCCTTGGAGTTGTCTTCAGAGTTGGCCCAGCACTCCACACAGCTGTCCAACCCGTCCTCTTCGGCACAATGATGGTGAACACACAGGTAGTCTCCTTTAGACGAACATGGGAAAAGCACAACGTCATGCGAGAAGACATCATAAGAAGATACACCCATACAACCCACTTAAAATAGACAACCGACCTGCTTCGTCATGGTTGCAGATTCCCTCTGTGCAGGCCACGTCGGAGCCCTCCCGCGAGCCAGGCTCACTGCCCTCCATGCTGGAAGAGTAGCCACAGTCACTTCCATTGCTGTGTGGTGACAGACCTGGAGAAAAGACATGGGGGGGGGGACACACAGTAGGATCTTAACATGTGCCAAAGGCCAGTCTAGTGGGTAACACTGGGTGCATCTCAACATAACCACCTCCCCCTCCGTCCAACAAGTCTGAACGAAGGGAAAATAGAACAATAGAAACACCTGCACCATGAATAATAACAAAAATATTTATAATTTGAATAATATGAATCGCTAAGAACCAGAAACCACATCAGAAGACAGCCTGTCGTCTGGTAATTGTCCTCTTACCCAGTGTCAGGTGTCT
Source organism: Dallia pectoralis (assembly GCA_029465975.1). Lineage (NCBI taxonomy): Eukaryota > Metazoa > Chordata > Actinopteri > Esociformes > Umbridae > Dallia > Dallia pectoralis. Next base: position 13,840,822 of record CM055746.1, on the reverse strand, counting down.
GGTCTTGGGTAGTGGTTGGGTGGTGGTGCTGGTGGTGATGGTGGTGAGGGCAGCATTACCTTTCTTGACTTTGGGCGAGTCCAGGATTGGCACGGTGCTGTCCGGGCAGCTGCAGGAGGTGGTGCCCTCGTTGCCTGTGACGATGACCTCCACACAGCCTATGTGAGCCCCCTCCTGTGCACTCCCACAGTCCTTACAGCCGCCGCTCTCCACGGACTCTAATGAACCCTGCATAGGTGGGTTGTAAAGACATTACGTAATGTATCCAGAGGCGACGCCACAGAGCGTGTCAGTAATAAAACAGTTACAAACGGAATGGCATGGTTAGCTTGACAACAGCGACCAGCCCCAGAGATTACCTCATCCGGGCTCTTGTCCTTGCCCTCTGCCTCCTGCTCAGACACGTCGAAGCCACACTTGTTTTTGCGCCTGTTCTTCTTCTTCTGCCTCTTCTTCTCCTGCTTCAGCTCCTTGGCCTTTTCCTCTTCGGAGAGCTCCTCACATAGCTGCTCCAGGCGACTAATGCCCTGCACCTCCTCCACCGCAACCTGGGGAAATCCTTACGATGAAACAATGACTCGACACACAACCCAGCTAAACAACCGGGCTAAACAAAATGCATAAGAGAGGGTCAACACCAACACGCCATCACAGACATGGTAACCAGGAGGCTAACGCTTTCCGGCGCCGTAACAACGCACCTCAAAACTTTTGCGCAGCGCGTCGATGCCGAGGTAGAACAGCATCCGCCAGGTCTGCTCCTCGGCCCTCAGCTTCTGCCAGATCCGGTGGAGGCGCTCATACAGGTGGATACCCAGGCATGTCAACACCTCCTCCTGGGCGATGTCGATCGTCTTCGCGTGTCGTTCTCGGCGTCTGAACAGAGAGAACCGGACTTGGGTTACGTTTCACGTGTTGCTTTAATATGGTTTCTAATTTGCTAATACAGCAAAGTGCTATCAGAAATCACAATACTCATGGATTATTAAACGTGGTTACTAAACAGAGGAGAAGGTAGCCGCGTACTCGTAAGCCCCAGTGAACTCGGGTTCAGCGCGGCCCAGGAGGTGTGCCATGAAGTCTGTCTGGCAGCAGACATGGACGTGGCCCTCGTGGGGACAGCAGCGGAGACCTTCATACAGGGCGGCACAGTAACCCTTCTCTGTGGCGCCGTCCAGCTCCCCCACCAGGATGTTGTACGCTCTCAGCACCTTGTTCTTACAGTCCGTACAGAATCTGCCAGGGAAGCAGAGGATATTAAAACCCTGTAGCGCTCGTACAAAAAAGACAAAATGGACGCAAATATAATTCACCAATTAATTACCTGTGTTTTCGCAGGTATGTTTCCAAGGTCTCCAAGAGGCAGGCACTGTCAATCAGGACGACCTCATCCCGGCAGTCCTGGGATAAAAGCTCCCACACATCCATCCAGCTTCCCCTGTCAGACCAGAGTGAATCAATCCGCACACCATATTAACAGATGGACCAGCCCCTGAATCCACTTAAACACAGTTTCCCCCCGATTTACTTTAATAAACCCAACGATCCTCACAAAATACACATTATATGATTCTGATAATGATCTCAACCAGCTACTTCAGTCTGGCTAAAACTATCTACTGCAATTACAAACTCTGAATGAACAAGCTGCACTTGATTTGCTGCCTACCTGCTGTGGGGCTGAAAGGGTCCAAAGTAAAAACTGATGCTACATCTGCTGTCTGCCTGGTCTCCTCCATCCCTTTCCTTCATTAATTCAATCCCTTTCTCTGCACTCCCTTCTCTTCTAAAGAGTCACAGAGACACCTCAAAGACACGAAACCACCGCACGCCACAGACAACCACCGCACGCCACAGACAAGCCACACTGCAGCTGCCTAGTCTGTCCCTGGTGGACACACAGCTAATTACAGACATACTGCCTGTGTCTCCCTTTGAAAGAACAGAGAATTCAGGCTTCAGAGGTTTTACCACGTGTCTCTAAAACTATATCACGATAACAACACACTATGAGACCGACACAGCATTTCTGTAAACGAGAAACAGTTGGAATGATAGTAACTCACCCGAGGGGCTTGGGTTTATGTGTGTCTAAAGAGTGTAACTGACAGCGTTTATTCTTTTTGCTTTTCGGAATGCCATCGATCATGTCATTCAACTTTGACCTGGAAGAAATGTAATATAACAAGTATGTTACAGTCTCGCACAGTACTCATACGATAAATACAAGAATTGGCCATGTCGCCCTTGCTAATGAGAGTTTGTTTTCAAACGACCTATCTGGTTAAATAATAAATAAATATAGAAATATATATACCATAAATAAAGCATTATTCCAGTTGAAACTAGGACAAAAAAACACTGTTTGGGGGCAGTTCACATAACCTAGCCGATCTTTAAGATTTAATGTTGAATTTATAAAAGCTCCAAAGACAACATTGGTGTCATAAATATTGCTCGGTAATACAAACAAAATGGTCATGTAAAAAAATCCTACAATAAGTTATGAATATTGAAAAATAAATTCTGTAACAATTAAAAGCTTTGTGATACAAATTTCAACATCCCTTCCTGCAAAGGCTGTTCTATAGGTTTAATTTGATAAAACTCCTCCAGCATATAGTATTTTCTTGGTCCTTGCTTTATATGTACTTCAACAGACTCATGACAGGTCAATAACACAGAGGGCTACAGGAGGCAGTGTAACAGGCCATCACGAGTATAAACTCAGAAATCACAGGAGTACAAGTCAGGGGAGTCTCTCACTCACCCATGCACGTAGAAGAGTGTGTACAGCTTCTTGGCGTCTGCCACACAGGCCTTGGTGACAGAGAGCACGCCGCTGGGCTTCACCGTGAGTGGCTCAAGACCCGGGTTACCAGACTCCACCAGCTGGGAGAAGAGGCGCTCTGCGCTCCTCCTGCAGCCAACGCACGGCACCAGCTGGGACAGGGCACTGAACACCTCCCTAGACGTCACCATCATGGCAATGTTCAGGTCCTGCTGCTTCAGCATGCTGTGATGCTGAGGGGGAGGAGTGTCAAAAGCAAGCTTAGTCCTTTACCAATACATGACTAACCAGTTAAGGTAAAAATTGTCGAGCCAGGTTGAAAGGTTACACAGAAATCGCCCGGAGTCAGGACTAAGTCAGACATCCTTCACTGTCTCATTAAGACATGCCATTACACCACTCACCTCAACAAACTGCTTCATCTGAGAGCTGTTGATCTGGTGACTGTTAAGGTTCATGACACAGTCAGTAAACTCCATCACCATCTGTAAGACACAATGAATGCTACTGTCATCTACACAAGTATTCTACAACACAGACAGGGGAAAACTCAATTAAAGCAGTCAGTCAAATTAAATCATATACCGTGTCTGGATATCCAAATTATGTCCAAGCCCTAAATCGAATATCCTACCAGTGCTAGAACGACACCCATGTAGGCTACAAAACACGTAGGTAGCTAGTTAGATATATAGCAACAGCGTACAATTATCACTATCCACTCATGATTAAGTTGCCGGTCAAAGCTACCAAGCCGTAGCAGCTCAAAAACATGAATGCCAAAAAGCATTCCATAACCTACACCAGGACGTCATTGGAAATTGTGACAGCTAACGCTAGCTAGCAAGAAAACAACATTGCTGACTGAAAAGCCGGCATGCTAGCCTGCTAATGAATGCTAGTGAAAGGGAACAAGAAGCTTCCTGGTCTACAAAGCTAGCAAACGTTAGCTAGCTACTCTTAAAGGAGTGTTGGATTGTAAGTCTTTCAAAACACCCAACTACAGTATTGTTAGTGACACGCAAACACGGCACTCTTACCGTAAGAGAGTCATCAATGTACAGAGGGATCTGCCTTGCGAGGAAAGGAAAGTCCTCTTCCCCGTCCCTGCAAACTGCAACCAGGCGCGCCATGTCTTTCAGCTCTAGTCGTGGTGGTAGCTAGCAGTATTGCCTGCTATGTAAGACAGACACAGTGGGTAGAGATTTCGCAATTGCAACAGTCGCACTATTAAGAGCTAGACCCACCTAACGTGTCCACCGCGGAGGATTTCAACTTTAACGTTATGCCTTGCCTGTGATGTTATAGTTAGCTTAATATTAACATATATGTTATCCATTGGAAAACGTCATTGTAATGTGAAATGATATAACAACACTTTTGCGCCTTTATACACTTTCAGGTTCTGTGATTAATAGCTTAACAGCTATTGTTAACGATATAACAACTATTTATTTTGGCTAGCTTTCGGTCTAGTGGTGGATGCTAATACTGCGGGCTAAGTTAGCTGGCTAGCACCGTGCTAAAAGTAGCGCGTCGTTAGCCATTGCGTGAACTTCAGTTGGTAACTGAAGCACGATTTTTAAGAAAACACATGACGACATAGTCAGCATTTGTTAGACTATGTCATTAACGAGTACTAATAGTCACGTATCAAACTTCACTTTTAGGTTAGCAGTCAAACTAGCAGCCACCCAACGTCTTTCGATTCGGAAGAAATGAAATGCGAAATGCGAATTCGAATGAAATTAAAGTGACGAAACGGAACGCCACAGCTCGCGCTTACCGTAACTAACGTTACCCCTTCACTAGACGAGGAAACAAGACAGTATGTGCTAACAGATTGGACAATGTGCTCGGAGACGGACAGTTCGTTAACGCAGCTGTACATATACATGTTAACATTATGTAAACACAACCGGGTCTTACTTACCTGCGTTTGAATGTAGCCTGCGTTACCGTATAAAAACAAACAAGTGTGAGGCAGTCAGAAGTGGCGGCGGAATCCTGATGTGACCTTTGCCCTCAAGACGTAGCAACAAAAATAAGTTCCAGCCGGTTCCACCAATCGACTCCGGAGACATTCGAGCGCTAGATGTCGACAGGATGCCATGTATATTTATTATTTCAAGATGTTCCTAGTGAAGTTATGTATATATTTTACAAGGGATGTTTGTTATGATGTTCAATAAAAAATGTTCAATAAAACAATGGATGCCAAATGTATAACGAATTTAGAGACATATTTCCCTCAGCTTACAGACCAGCAAATAATTTTAAATTAAATAAAAGATCGACATGTGTGCACAGTGACCATAAATTCGGAAAGGGTCGCATTTAGACTCGCATAAAAATTGTGAACCCAACCACTACCCGTCTGTTCTCCGTTTTTATGTCTTTAAGTATTAGCTTTCAATATTATATAAGTGTTACCTAATATTTCCACGTTTTCTTCTAGGTTCTATTTTTTCTACTGTGTCCATTGCTCATTTTTCTATACGTTTATTTTTTTCCACTAGCAAGGGTTTGCCATGACAAATAAAACTTGATATTAAGTAGAACCTAAGAACTAAAATATGTATCTGTTGTGGCATATTGTTTGATTATTTACAAAATATGAGTCAGTGTGACAAAATATTTCATAACTTTATTTTGTCATCAGCTGTATATTAACAGTAGATATACTATTTGCAATAGGCCTATACATTCTGCATCTGCTTTAAATTTCAAATAGGAACTTCTGCATTAAAGCTAACCACAAACAGAAAGCAGTCTAACTAAAATAAAAAACATTTCTAAATGATGATCATTACTTATTTTAATATTGACAAATCTTTAGCATAGAACAACATGTGGGCATTGTAAAGAAAGATAAAGACTCTACCAGAATTTTACTGTGATCTTCAATAGATGTAAAATGTATATCGCAAAACAATTTGTAAACATGTACAACAGCAAAACAGACACAGACATGCAATCACTACAGTTGAATGTGTCTACTAGCACATTTGTCATTCCAGTCAGTAAATTTGCAAGCATGAAAAACAACAATTGATTACGGTTCACAGCTTGAAGGAGACAAAGTCCCTGAATCATCTCATTCATGTTTTCCTCAGTTACGGACGCATCCCTTCTAAAGGGATTCCAGGAAGAAGACACCCACGAACAACCAGATGCCATTTTTGTAAAAACCAACAACACATCAGCAGTTGCCAAACAAGACAAGAAAAACAAAGACTGGGCAATGGTCCAGAGGCAAAACGGTAGATTTGCCATTCGCCGAGAAACTGGCTCCAGATACGCCTGACACACAATCAGGGCGGCATAGAACACAGCACTTCCCAACAGGAGATTCCGAATCACTCTGATCCATTCCTTGACCTGTGTCCTGGGTCGCATCAGGTAGAGTCCAATCTGGACCCCGGCCATGTAGATGGCAACGTAGCCCACAACAGACGAAACCCCCTCCCTGTTGGCCTGCAGAAAGCCCCCCGTCCTCTCGTGGTTGTGGATGATAGAATGCTTCAGCCCAGACGTCTCCAGGGTCACCTGGTAAAGCCCTCCAATCAGGAGGGCCAGGAGCCACGACTTGTGGACGGGGAACAGGACCAGGAGTACCGAGGCCACCACTCGGACTATGGCTAGGGTGAAGAAGAAGTTCCAGTGCACACCGTACTCTGTCACATGCTCATGATAGCCAGACATTTTGACACTCGTCAGCCTGGCCAGGCCTAGTATGACCAGGGGCCAGACAGACACAAGCTGTTTAACCACGTGGCTCAACTTGGACCCCGAGACTTCTTTCCTGCGTGCCTCTGGACAGACAAGGGCGTTGGCAAGGACATATGCCCCGACGCCAAAGTCCATGACCCCGGTCCCGTACGTTTCGGTTTTGGCATAGCGCCTGGGGAACACACTGAAGTCAACGGCGAGAATGCTTATGGCAGTTTTCACATTCACCAGAACTCTGAAAATTGTCACAAAGGGTACCTGATTGTACTGAACATGGCTCTGAAAGAAGCGCTTGGCAACACTGTCTTTCGAGTGCACCACGGCGGTTGAGCTTTTAGCATGGCAGATACAGAATAGCGTGGTCGCAGCCAGAACGGCCAGGGCAAGGATGACCAGATGGAGTAAATCACTCAGGACCGTGCACGACAACACCAGGGGTAGTATGATCGTGGAGAAGTCCAGGACGAGCTGGGGGATCCAAGGAAGAGGGAGCACCCCCTTGCCCAAATGATACAGGATCAGAAACTGTCCTCTGCCGACCAGGCACAGTGGGGACAGAAATGAGCCCAGGGCAACTTCCCCGAGGCTGGTCCCGTTCAGATTGCTGACAAACGCCTCCTTGAATTCCTTTTGACTTAACATTTCCTGAAAAAAGAAAAGGAAGACTTAAAATACAGTGTTGGATAGCAGCCTCGTTCGAAAGGTAAGCAGACATGGAAACGTTTAAAAAAGTTAAACATGTGAAAACATACAAACTATTTTAAATATACGTTTGATTTCCATGACTGAAGATCACCTCAAAGACAAGCCAAATAGATATTCAGCATACCGTTTCAACTAAGAATAAAGCCATCACAGTTGACGTTACAATAATAGACATAAATGGTTTTGTATTACCTACCGCACTTTATTCCTTTATCTAGCGTGGCTCAGAACATAAACACTTTCATTATGTATAAATCATCATGCATCGTTCACGGAGAAAATGCATGCCACATGCATAACGAATGGTCAATGTATCGAACCACCAAACATGTTTATTTATATTTCCGCGTTCTGAAGTTAGGCGTGCCTGTGTTTGATGTCACGCAGAGGCGTGTACTAGTGTTCGTCCAATGGCGTTCCGTCGTGTCTCACTACGTCATGACGTCATTGGCGTGTCAGTTTGAAGTAAAACGAGTCCGGGCAGAGCTGAGGTTTTGTCCTTCACACTGACTGGAATTTCATGACAGACTGGGAAGAAAAGCGTTACATTTCATGTCAAATGGCGGCGGAACAATAACACCATGGATCATACAAGTCTGAAGAGTCAACTGTATACAATTCGGATTTACTCTTTATTTATAGCGTTGCTGGCTGGTGTCAAACTCGGATCTAATTGACCGCAGCATCCATTTTTTCCAAATCCCGACGAGTGGCGGGACCAGTTCCATATCCATGAATTCTGAAATAGGAAATGGACATGAGGAAAAGGTAGGAGAACACATTGGACTTTCTGATAGCACTTTGGTCGTCAGTTAACTCTACATACTGTGTTTTGTAGGATTAACAATATGTCGCTGTGTGGTCTTTTAAAATAGTTATGTATTATTAATGCTGTCATTTATTAACAAGTCAACCGTCTTATTGAATTATGTTGTATTGGTTTTGTTCCCACCGTCTGTTCAGCGGTGTACAACTCCTCACTACTTTTTAAAACTATTGTCTATAAAACATCTGTTGTCACACATGTGTAGCACATGTGTAGCATGCCGTTATCAGTGAAATACTTTATTTAAATATGTGCTGTTAATTAGCTGTTTACTATATATATTTTTCCCAATACAGATATTTTCCATGTCACTGAATACATTTTCTGAAATCATCTCTTCTTACGATAAATCATTTTAATGACAATTTGTATACCAAACTGAATGTATGCACTCCATTTTAGCCTGTCAGGTCATACATTTAACATTTCAGAAATTTAGCAGCGTTTCATTCTGTAGTCATTTTCAGAGTTAGGGAAATAGATAATATATCAAGGTGGAACATCCACTCAACTCAATTGGTTACCCAACGAAAAAGCTTAATTATATTGTTAAGATGTTTTGATGATGTACTTCACAGTAGCTTTTGCAAATGAATTGCATGTAAGGACTACATTTTAATTCCATCTCTTCCTGTGTATTTTGTTGATGTAACACCTCAGACCGTTTTCTTGGTAAAATACAGCCTTTAGACATATTAGCTGCAGATAAATAATGTTTGTAGCAGTCAATGAGCCTCCTGCCCCTTTCAGTTATTCCAGAACAGTTCAGCATCCCATTTTGTGTTTTAAAATCATTGTCTTGCTAAAAGACCCAGAAGCTTCCCCAGAGACAGAGCATTTAGAAACTAAATCACTTGATAATATCTCGTTTTGTCAGGCACAAATTAAAGGCCCCAGGTAAACGACCCCTTAATTTCCTCAATATTGGATTTCAGGGAATATCAGGACGTCAACCTCAAACCCCCCAAAAAAGCATCCATGAGTTGTTCAAGATGAAACACTAGACTGCTCTCAAGGGGCCAGTCCTGATCTGAATCACATGCAGAACTTATCGCAGGTGTTGAAAAAATCATTTGGTAGGCGGGCAGGCCTCACACAATGACAAATCGGGTGCCAATCTGCCAGTAGACAAAGTTGAGCAAACAAACTAAAGTTATCTTGGCCAAAGGCTGCACAAAAAACAAACACAAGCTCTGTGGATGTCCATCACTTTCTAAAATGTTGAACATTTGTTACGGGGTGTATGAGTTGGCACGGTTTTATCCAGCACATGAACAGATCTGTTCTCCTCATTAAGTCATTACTATCCACCCCCAGTCTACGGCTGTGTCTGAAGAGGAGTCAGGATTAAGCTGTGTAAATGTGTGCTGTCAGTGGGATTACAGCCAGTATAGCATATTTAGCCAAGTAGACTGGTAGCTTTTTGTCTGCTTGCGCGGCTTCCCTGCTGTCTCCCAGTTGCAGTCAGGTAATGTTAGTGTGACAGATGGGATCAGATTAATTTGACGAGCCAAATTGCATAGGTTAGCGTAACATGCTAATGTGGTGTTGCAGTTTGACTTGCTGGTCGCTTATCACTCCCGGGGCTGAACAGCAAAATAGTCATTACAGGGCAGAGTGTCTCCGGGCTTCCTGTCCATGCAGGTGATGGTTGAATTTAGGTTACGGATTAGTTGGTCACACCCCCTTATCTGGTAGTAGCTATAGGTGCTGGTTGGACACACACTGAAAAGGAGACTGTCTGCTTCCTGGAGAGTACGTTTGACACCCAATGCCCCCACTTACTAACACCTTAAGTTATGCTACAGTTATGTGTTTATGTGAAGTCATACAGGCCACTGGTTGGATTGTAATCAAGTGCTGTCCCTTTTAATCCTGTGATTTCACTGCAGGTGATAGGAGGAGTCCAGAAGAAGTCTGGTAACACCCACAGGAAGTCTCTGAAGGACTCCCTAGATGGAGAGCTTAGGGGGTTCCTCACAGACGAGGGGCAGCTGCACACTTACGATGACCTAACCAAAGTGAACCCTGTGACCCCAACAACAGGTAGGCCCAAACTGAGGATACCACTCGTTGGAGAGGAACGTCCATGGTTCCTCACCAACGCACCCTGGAAAGTTGTATTATTCATACATATTTGCTAAATTCCAACCACAGTCATTGATAAAAGGAACCCAATTCGACAAATCACACAAAAAAGAATGCAAATACTAAATAAACAAACAAAATTAGGATTAGGTGTCCCATAACTGGTGCAAATTACCCTGTATTATACACAATCTGTCACTGCCGTTTGATTCAGGGTCGTCCCCGTCTTTCTCCTCTTAGTGTTGAAATGCCTGCAGGCCAGGTACAGAGCACAGGTGTTCTACACTCATGCAGGATGCACCCTGGTGGCCCTCAACCCTTTCCAGCCTATTCCGGGCCTCTACAGCCAGGATGTGATGAAGCAGTACCACTGTGCTCCTCAGCCTCAGGTACACGGTATTCATTGTCATGGCCTTGTTCAGACAGGCCATGACAATGTTTCTGTGTAGTATAAGAAATATTGATGTTGTATTACTTTTTTGCAGTGACATCTTCATGTGACGTCACTATATATTACTCCGAACGTGGTGCAAATTCTGTCTGATATTTTCACATTTAATTGTTTGGTAGGAAAAACGATAGAAAGAGAGGGCTAAATTGTCTCAAATGCGTGCCTTTAACAACAATTATTTGTCTGTCCAGGAGTCCAAACCACACATCTTCATTGTGGCGGAGGAGGCCTACAGGAATGTGCAGGGGCAGGTGGACCCCGTTAACCAGTCTCAGGTGGTCAGTGGTGAAAGCGGAGCAGGGAAGGTAAGTGGTACCCCTGAATTTAATGGCATGTAGGGACACTGGAGATGAAAGATAGTTTTGGGGTACATATGTTGGCTGGGACACTGGAGCTGAAACAGTAATAATAAATAATAATATGTTTTATGCATGTTTTGAATGTCTAATATTATTAATACTACCACTAGTATTATTACTTTGCAGACGTGGACCTCTCGTTGCCTGATGAGGTACTACGCCACGGTGGCAGCGTCATCCTCTCTGATGAAGAGTCAGAACACCGTAGAGAGGATAGAGAGGAGGGTCCTGGACTCTAACCCCATCATGGAGGCGTTTGGTGAGTTAATGCCCTGGTTGAACCCATGTGTTAATGCCCTGGTTGAACCCATGTGTTAATGCCCTGGTTGAACCCATGTGTTAATGCCCTGGTTGAACCCATGTGTTAATGCCCTGGTTGAACCCATGTGTTAATGCCCTGGTTGAACCCATGTGTTAATGCCCTGGTTGAACCCATGTGTTAATGCCCTGGTTGAACCCATGTGTTAATGCTGGTTGAACCTGCCCTGGTTGAACCCATGTGTTAATGCCCTGGTTGAACCCATGTGTTAATGCCCTGGTTGAACCCATGTGTTAATGCCCTGGTTGAACCCATGTGTTAATGCCCTGGTTGAACCCATGTGTTAATGCCCTGGTTGAACCCATGTGTTAATGCCCTGGTTGAACCCATGTGTTAATGCCCTGGTTGAACCCATGTGTTAATGCCCTGGTTGAACCCATGTGTTAATGCCCTGGTTGAACCCATGTGTTAATGCCCTGGTTGAACCCATGTGTTAATGCCCTGGTTTAACCCATGTGTTAATGCCCTGGTTGAACCCATGTGTTAATGCCCTGGTTGTAGCGAGGCATGTTGAACCCATGTGTTATTGCCAATTATGTTTATCTAAATGCAGCTGTGATTTCTAGGCAACGCCTGTACGTTACGAAACAGCAACAGCAGCCGCTTTGGGAGGTACATCCAGCTCCAGCTTGACAGGTACGTCTGATCGGGGTTAACCAATTATGTAAAGTCCACGCCGCTTAATAAATGAGGGCTCCACCCTACATTTTGCAAGTTGCCTGAACCTGATGTAACCTTAAGACATTTTGTTATTCCAGTACTAGGGTTAAACTGTGTCTTCAAAACCAGCCAAAGATGAGTCAATGGCAGAAAAACAAGTTGGCATATCAGCTGGCTCTGTTTTAGGCGATGTGGGACAAGACTAGTGTGCTACACTAAACCTAACTGATGTTTAAATAGTGTAACATCATCCCAACCAACAGGTGTTTCCCTAACTAGACAACTGGCATATGTTTAATTTTGTTCCAAAACATTTTTTGTCATCTGTCTAGGTCTCAGTTGCTGGTGGGGGCGTCCGTGCAAACCTACCTACTGGAGAAGACCAGGGTGGCATCACAACCTACTAACGAAAGAAACTTCCACATATTCTACCAGGCTAGTTAGACAGACACCGAATCCTTGATTAACCCTGTTAGTCAACGTTGGTTAATTGCATGTGAAGTAATATCATGTGTTTGGCCTCAGGGCTGTACATGCCAATACATTCTGATGAACTGTAATTATATTATTTGCAGATGACTAAAGGAGCCAGTGGTGACCAAAGGAAAGATTGGAAGATGCTACACGACCAAACTTTTGCCTGGCTTCCGAATGCTGAAAAGACATTGGAAGGTAGTATGTCTGGTTTTTCCTTATAATCTATAGCTTCAGTTGGGGGTATTTCTAGTCTATTTAATTTATTGTTCCCAATAACTGATACGTTTTTTTGTGGCTTTTTCATCCACTGGCACGTCTTCGTCCGCTGCTTATCTTTCTATGGATGCTTCTTCTGTGGTTGCTGCTACTCCTACTTCCTTTTTTGCAGAGGATTGTTTTGATGAGACCGTTGAGGCGATGGTACACCTTGGCCTTGATGCAGAGAAGCAAGGACATATATTTCGGGTAAAGTGATATGAACACTAGAACCACAACGTTTGTTTTTTATTCTTCCATAAAACTAATATGTACATGTTTACCACCACTCACCTTTTTGAATAGATTCTAGCAGGTCTTCTTCACTTGGGGAACATTACTTTCTGTTCTGCAACGGATGAATCGCAACCCTGTGACTTTGAGGAGCATTCTGAAGGTATTTCCATTACGATATTACGTTGATATTACATTGCCACTAGAATAACGTATCTTTTTGTTTCTACACCTCAGTTAAATTACATCGGTGGTCAAGTTTTTTGCTCTGACGATGCTGTGACTTGTAACATTTATTTTCTTGCGCTGTAGACTTTGTGCACAATTGTGCCAGTTTGTTGGGTGTCCCGGGGCAGGAACTTCAGACCTACCTGAGGGTACAGACCCTGAGGGCAGGCAAACAGAGCGTCCTCTTCAGGCCATGTTCCCTGGCAGACTGCAGTGTCAGGAGGGACTGCCTCGCCAAGGTCGTCTATGCACAGTGAGTCTGCGGGAAATGTCCTCTTTCTTTAATACGGACACAATGGTGACACCGGAGTAGTGACACAGGTGAAGGTTTGAACGGCACTTGTTTTCTTGTAACTGGTCCTGTTCTTAGTGTTCATCTTCATACTTATGATATCAGACTTCTGAATGTGTGAGATCATGGAAACGGAACGCGATGTACCATTATGTACCATTATGTACCGGGTGTACCATTATGTACCGGGTGTACTGAATGTTTTTTTCCACACAGGTTGTTCGAATGGTTGGTCGCATTCATCAACAACAGCATGTGTGCCAAAAAGTCCACATGGTGTAATTTTATAGGTACAGAGGCAAATCTTTGTTTGTTTTGTAACAACAGTTGATTACATTAATCTATCAAAAATATGACAGAATCATTTTGTGATGGTTATCGGCGTCTCTCTGGCTGAGCTGACATTATCTGCGTTGGTGATCCGTCTCAAGGTCTGCTGGATGTCTACGGCTTCGAGTGCTTCCAGGTCAACAGTCTGGAGCAGCTGTGCATCAACTACGCCAACGAGAAACTGCAGCAGCACTTTGTAGCCCACTACCTCAAAGCCCAGCAGGTCACTCCTAAGTTCAATTTAAGACACAATCCTCGGTTGCCATGGGGATAGTCCATTCTATAAGGGGACTATTTTCATCTGTTGCTCATCAGCTCTGCATGTGTCCACTAGGAGGAGTACATCTCAGAGGGTTTGGAGTGGTCCTTTGTTCAATACCAGGACAACCAGGGCTGTCTGGATCTAATCGAAGGCACCCCTACTGGGGTCTTCTCGCTTCTAAATGAGGTTGGTGCCTTTATTGGGAACTCTGTTGAATATTTTTGATCGATTTTGGCCGTTGTCGTTGCTCACTCTCTGTTCGTCCCAGGAATGTCGTCTCAACCGGGCCTCCGATGCCAAGCAGTTCCGGACCCGTCTGGAGACGGAGCTGTCCGACCACGGCAGCGTGAGCTGGGACAAGTTCAGCACGCTGCCGCACTTCACTGTGGCTCACTACGCCGGGAAGGTCTCCTACCAGATAGAGGGCATGATGGAGAAGAATAAGGTACTGTCTGCGTGAACGGTGCTGCCGGCCAACCGTAGTGGTATGGCTGAACCAAACGTTTTGATCAGAAGACCAACATTGACTACTGAAGCATTGGTTTGATTGATTTCACGCAGCTACATAAGCAGGTCCTCTCTTCACCCCGTATTCCTTGTCAGTAAATGCCGCAGAATATTTGGATATGTAGAAAGACAACTCCATTCGTCGTTCTCTCCCATTTTCATAGGACCCTGTTCCTCCAGAGCTCATCAGCCTGGTCCAGAAGTCCCAGAATCCTCAGCTTCACCAGATGTTTGCTGACCGACAGGCGGAGGACCAGGGTACCAGAGGACTTAGACAAGTGGTGACGGTGGTGTCGAAGTTCAAGGTGAGACACACCTGCCGCCCAAACCCCCCTGTTCCGTTGTATATCTGTCTCCGTGGATATTGGATTACCTTGTTGTCTTCCTGTAGAATTCTCTGGAGTGTCTGATGAAGATCCTTCACAGTACGACGCCCCATTACATCCGCTGCATCAAACCCAACGCGGAGTGCCGACCTCTGACCTTCAAAAAGGAGGAGGTAGATGAATGGGCCGACACACTGTCAACAAGTTACTCTCCTCGTCCGTCATTAAGTCCACGTCTCTACCGTCTGGGAAACCAGATCGGGTCCGGAATCCTAATTCTGGACAATCTAAAGCCTGACATGGCTCGTATTGGTCAACGGGCCTACCTCCATCGAAATATTTCTGGTTCCGTTAAAGTTTTTTTTACTGTTACTTGTTGTTAGGTCATTTTGCAACTGGAGGCCTGTGGGATTGTGGAGACCATACATATCAGTGCAGCAGGCTTTCCAATAAGGTGAGGCGTGAGGAACAGCCAGGCTTGTCTCCATAGGATGGTCTCAACCATGTAGCATCACCTCATGGTTAAGACTGACATCTTGTTTCTCTGGCAGGATTCCCTATTGGAGCTTCATCCAGCGATACGGACTGATGTCCAACTTGACAGGTGTTTCTCAGGGGCCTGGTGAGAACGGTAAGACCTCAGACATGTTTGGTGCTGGGCTCGTCTGGTATGGTACTGTATTTTGTATAGTAGTGGTCAACTGTTAAATACTGGTCTAATGGTGGTCAACTGTTAAATACTGGTCTAGTAGTGGTCAACTGTTAAATACTGGTCTAGTAGTGGTCAACTGTTAAATACTGGTCTAATGGTGATGAACTGTTAAATACTGGTCTAATGGTGATCAACTGTTAAATACTGATCTAATGGTGATCAACTGTTAAATACTGGTCTAATTCTGGTCTAATGGTGATCAACTGTTACATTGTGGTGTAATACTGGTCAGTGATTATGTCAGATCTCAATACAGGTTTCGAAGGTGGACTCTTCCTGATGTCTTTCTTTTCCCTCGGCTCTGCTCCCCTGTCACTTGATCTGACCCTCTGCTCCCCTGTCACTTGATCTGACCCTCTGCTCCCCTGTCACTTGATCTGACCCTCTGCTCCCCTTGTCTCTCCAGACTCTGGGACTTTTACTGTTGACTCAAATGTTTTCTGGGCTTCCAGGTACATTCTCTACATTCTGTTTCTTTATTGCACGCTGCGTCACTTGGTTCCCTGTGATTGATGCCATTCCACCCACTTCCATCCAGACATTATAATTCTGTTTCTTTATTGCACGCTGCGTCACTTCCTTCCCTGTGATTGATGCCATTCCACCCACTTCCATCCAGACATTATAATGACTGTGTTGATGTGTGGTACTTTTAGCATGGAAACAATTTGGACTCTTAATACCTGAAGTTTCATGTTGTTATCGGGATACCGACGATATTAACGGTGTGATGAAAATGGGGCACGTGCTAATACATACAGGCTACCATGTCATTGGTTGGATGTGCTGTGTGACCTTTGACCCTCTTGTGTATTTATGTATGCACACTTCACCCAGTCTGTTGATTGGCCTGTAACACCGCCACCACACTGCCCACGCTCAACCACGCCCTCTCTTCTCTCAGGACTGGCGGCTGACGGCACGGACGCTCTGGCTCCAGCCGTGACTGCCGTTCTCAATGCGGCGTTAAGAAGTCACCCCCTGGACTCGTCAGACGACGTCGCCAGCGACAGAGGAAGCGCCCTGGTGCACTGTGGCAGGACCAAAGTGTTCCTGACCAACTCCATGGTCTGTTGATCTTTATAGTTGGTATCGATTAGACAGCTTGTGGTGGCGGGCTTTAGATGTCATTGGTTCAAATAGAGCCGACGCGACCACAGTCGGTTTTATTTTAGTTATTTAGATTAAGGTTGATTTGGATCTTGAGCGGGGATCATGTAGACTGTGCTAGCGGAGATCATGTAGACTGTGCTAGCGGGGATCATGTAGACTGTGCTAGCGGGGATCATGTAGACTGTGCTAGCGGAGATCATGTAGACTGTGCTAGCGGGGATCATGTAGACTGTGCTAGCGGGGATCATGTAGACTGTGCTAGCGGGGATCATGTAGACTGTGCTAGCGGGGATCATGTAGACTGTGCTAGCGGGGATCATGTAGACTGTGATCCAAAACAGTAACGTCAAGTGCCCTATACTGTAAATCACACGGCCAAAACATTAAAGCACACAGACTCAAGTAGATATGGTCACTCCACTGTACCAGTCTGACACCTGTGTAGCTCTGTGTTTCATGACGGGAGGCTTAAAGTGTCTGACCCACGAGACGCACAGCCGAACCACAATAGCCTGATCTCCTGCCGCAGCTTAGATGTTCTCAGGCTGGGATGAGCCTACTAACCCTCTGGCCTAATATGCAGCTGGAGCTTCTGGAGGAGCACAGGACCAGGGCGCGTTCCCAGAGAGCCTTCACCATCCAGTGCTGCTGGCACAGGCACCAACAGCGCAGGCGTCTGGCCAGAAGACGTGCCGCCGTCCTCATCCAAGCCGGTAAGGTCATGTCTGACTGGATGAAACAGGCGAGGTTTGTTCTGGGTGTTTCTGTTTGTTTGCCACTCTCTTGTTTCTTATGTAATGGGTTTATTTCTGATTCTGGCCTCCTGCAGTGGTGCGGTCATGGCTGGTCAGAAGAGGGGTTCTGAGTTGGAACCAGGCAGCTACAGTCATCCAAAGATCCTGGAGGAAGTGGAGGGTGAGTCAAATCCTGGAAGAGGTCCTGTTGATTCCGGTCAGGACACGCTAACAAAATTACATTTTAAAGAATTCTAAGAAGGCCATATTGTGGTCTAACTAAGACATCGAAAACGTTAGTTACTCTGTGCCGTTTCCACAGGCTCTGGTTAGTTACTCTGTGCCGGTTCCACAGGCTCTGGTTAGTTACTCTGTGCCGGTTCCACAGGCTCTGGTTAGTTACTCTGTGCCGGTTCCACAGGCTCTGGTTAGTTACTCTGTGCCGGTTCCACAGGCTCTGGTTAGTTACTCTGTGCCGGTTCCACAGGCTCTGGTTAGTTACTCTGTGCCGGTTCCACAGGCTCTGGTTAGTTACTCTGTGCCGGTTCCACAGGCTCTGGTTAGTTACTCTGTGCCGGTTCCACAGGCTCTGGTTAGTTACTCTGCCGGTTCCACAGGCTCTGGTTAGTTACTCTGTGCCGGTTCCACAGGCTCTGGTTAGTTACTCTTTGCCGGTTCCACAGGCTCTGGTTAGTTACGCTGTGCCGGTTCCACAGGCTCTGGTTAGTTACGCTGTGCCGGTTCCACAGGCTCTGGTTGGTTACTCTGTGCCGGACCCACAGGCTCTGGTTAATGACTCTGTGCCGGTTCCACAGGCTCTGGTTAATGACTCTGTGCCGGTTCCACAGGCTCTGATGAACACTCTGGCTGAGGCGGAGCTGGACGATGCCGAGGACCTTCCAGAGGAAGAGGAGTTGGACCCCATCCTCCGGGCCACAGGCTCGGTGCAACTCCAGAGCCTCTCGGAGCCCGTCATGGTACATGGTTGGCCGATGGGCCTGGCTCTGGCCTCGGCGCCCACCATCACCGTGTACATGACCGCCACGGGCTTCCAGAAGGTGATGTCCGCGTTGGTCTGCCTCAGCGCACACCACTTCAGGAGCGGGGAGTACCAGGTGGAGACCAATCAGTTCAAACAGGGTGTCGCCTCCATCAGGGCCCTGCCCAGGGTAAGACCACAGTCTCCACCCTCAAACAGACATCCTCAAATACAACTTAATCACAACTAAATCACTGCAATATTCTGTTATTTTTATAAAAACTAATGTGACCCAGGGCAACTCCGTGTACACGGACGATTTGTCAACTGTATTCACGTTTAATACTGCATTGTGATCCTGTGGTTTCTTTCGGTTTGTTATGTCTGAATTAGGGATCCATCAGGCTGCATTACCA
Organism: Dallia pectoralis; assembly: GCA_029465975.1. NCBI lineage: Eukaryota > Metazoa > Chordata > Actinopteri > Esociformes > Umbridae > Dallia > Dallia pectoralis. The sequence continues at coordinate 13,822,026 of CM055746.1, read as the reverse complement.
GAGGTCTCCACTGCTCTACGCCGACAGGTGTCCAGAACACAACCGTGACAGAGTGACGGGATTAAACCAGATACTTCTGGAAGGCACCGGAGTGGGATGATCCAGTCTATCCTGTCTATTTCTGCGTTCTAGCTAGGGTTGAGCGGTACGCTACATGTATGACTGACCATAGCCTCGTAATCAATACTATAACTGTGCCGTCTCACCGGTGTAAAAGCACTTTTGGCTGATTACTGTAGATCTGTGCTAATGCACTCTGGGTAATGACCTTGTAGTGCTTGGCTGACATGTTTGTTGTAAGCCTCAGGCCCGTGACATTTTAGTGCCTTTCTCAAAAACTTTATCTCCAGAATGTACTGTTGGCAAATGTGTATTTATGGGCTGAGGGAAGTAGTTGCTTGGGATATTTTTTGTACGACTTCGGTAAAATCAAATGAGCGCATTTTTCCATGTTATTAACAGGATTGTGTGAGGGAATTAATCTATAAAATGTTATTTTTATCAGGGATAAATGTTATACACTAAGTCGACTGTACAAATCAGTCATACTTCAATTCCTAAACCTACTGACCAAATGTGGCTGGAAGTTGTACTTTTGTCAAAAACCAAATGGGAAAGCCATCTTATTTCATAACACTGATCATGAGATATAGGTTTAATACACAGGACCAAAACATTAAAGGGGAGTACGACTTTAAACAAGCTTTAATAGTCATTTTAATGACAATGTGTTGTTGATTACTTCAGTGTTAGTTGTTCAATGGAACAAATATTTATTAAAGCTTTGATGTGCCACATTTCGTCAAATGCCATGACAATACAGTATGTTTATTGGCCTTAAAGGGTCTATATACCTTGTTCAGTAGCTGGCTGCCAATATATTAATTACATTTGCCTTCTCTGAGATGTAACTAGATTAACTTACCTTTTGCAACACCTCCGGTCATATAATCCTTTCTTGAATTGTGTTGGTATTGTGAACTGACTAAATCATATTATCATTGTTGTATAACAGCATTCAGATACAAGCCGAGACCAAATGTCAAGAGATCCAATTACTTTAGGTGGGCTATATAGCTACAACATCTATGGCTTTGAACAAATTGTATTTGCAATACTATTGTTCCAGATCAAAAATAAAATATTTAACAAGCTGAAGTAACGTTGCAAGGAAAGTTCTTGAATTTTATTTTGTAAAAAACAAACAAAAAACATTAATCGACCCAATGTGGGTCATTACAGTCCATTTCTGCTCGGCCCGGAACTGGACAATTCAGACGTTACACAACTCTGTCATTTTTATCAACAACCTGCAGGCACCGATCTGACAGCTCGACAAATAAAGGCTCGCTCATGGCGTTCTTCATGGCGTCTGCCTTGTCGTCGGCAGCGTCCACGTGGCGTATCAGCTGACGGAGGTGGGGGTTCTGGAGCAGCTCCATCAGCTCTGCCGACTTGCCTGCACAGAACAGGAGTTGTATTACGGCCCACCGGAGGAACAAGGTCTCATACGACCGTGGTCAAGCGGCATCACTAGACGGTTACGGTAAATAGCATGGGTTTATACATTGACAGTATAACTGAAAAAGGGATATGGTACCTAATTGATGGAGCCTCTGAAGAGGAACCTTATCTGAATGGTCATCATCATCAAGAAGCTCTTCAACAGTCCAGGTTTCCTCTGCTGAAAGAATCAGATACTATACACTGAATATTGAAGTAATGGGCACTCTGAGCAGTCTGTAGCTACACAACCCCATCTACAGCAGATGTTAGGTGTGACATCTAACACAGAATGTACACCTTCAGTGGGTTTGGACCTGACGAGATGGCTTTCATTGCCCCTTTATGCGCCCAACATCCTGTTGCCAGTTTCTCCCTTCTGGGACCCCAGTTCGTAGGTACTCGTCACTGTTAACCGAAAGCACCCCACAATCCTTGCTTTGACATAGTCGCCGGGCCATAACACTTTGGCCCTTGGTCGCAGTCGATTAGGTCTTTTAATTTTTCCTGCATTCAACACGTTGACTACGGAAACCAATCTTTTTGTTGGACATGTAACTTACCTGGACATGTGTGCTGGTTAAGAGATTATCAACTTTATTTGCTTATTCTGATATCTATTATTCTATATCAGAATCGATATGTGCAAAGCCATAGATGTTGTGAGTGGTCATCCTTTTGGCTCATGAGTGATTTATCAATTCCCTTTATGTTAATCTAAACAGGATGTCCTAATTTATCATTGAGATCTATAAAATCCTATTTCATTATGGAATACCAACACCAATGGGACTGTATGAGAAAGTGTTCAGCTTCAATGATACTAGTGACAAGATTAGCAAAGTGACACAGATCATCGTAACCTACCATTGCTGTAAGATGCGTTGAGTTCCTGAGCAGGAGGCAATGACCGTCTTAGGGGTTGGCAGGTATCTGTAGAAATAACATGTGTTAGCTATACATGACTAGGATGTCCTTCATGAATGTGTACTCAAATCGTTACTTCATACGGTTGAGCAGTTGAAAGAAAGCCCAAACAAATGTACCATTGGCCTTGTGTGTCTTGTAGCAACTGAGAGAACAACTGAAAAACAACAGAACAAAAGGTCATAAATATTCAAAGCCATAGTTATAAATAAAATGTGAATCGTTCTCGTTTACTAAAAATTATTGGTGGTAGGAGCAAATTTTTACTTTCTCTCTAGTAACAGAATAGCGTGGTTCCCGATTGAGATAGCTAGCTAACAGTTTTATTTATTTTTACAGAATAATAAATACTCACTATCTGATTCTACAAGCCGGACATCGATATTTTGGTGTGTCTCCACTGCACACATTGCAGATCTGCATTTCTTCAAATAATAATAATGTTCACATAAAACAACTTTACTATGTGTTGTTAGCTAGTCAGCTAGCTATCTAGCAAACATACACGTTGGTTAAGCGTTACAAAATCAGAGGTCAAAGGTGAAAGCGCCGCCCACTGCTCTAGCCCCACCTTCTTTGGCCCTGCGTCTACTGGTGAAGCAACACTTTAGTGACATCTACAGGGCAGGGAGAGTAAGTACAGAAAACAAGAACTACTAACTAACTGCCATTGCGCAAACAAACCAAACAAGGACAATTTGTGCAAGGCTTGGTTCAGAAAATGACACTGCCTCAGAAGAAAAGCATTTCCGGAGAGAACTAGAAGCAAAACACTGACCATATTAATGCGGCATCTGTAACCTGAACCTTTAAGGAATTACATTTCTAGGATTAAAATATACAATTTACCATTGTTCCTACTGAAGTGATGGATGCAGATGATTGTAGTGTCACAAGTAGTAGGACTATGAGAATAAGTAGATATCATGGCATTACAGTTGAGGGTAATTCGTATTATTGTTTTGAGCATTGCATACCAAATTCACCTGATGTTAAATCATCCATTATTAATTGGAGACTAGATATAAAAAAAATATGAGGGACAATTGAATTATCTTTAATCAATAGGTCTCTTTATTCACAATATAGCTTTTTAAAACAAACAATAAAATATAATCATAGCATTAGACTACCAAAAGAGCTTTCAAACATTTAAAACTAACTATTATTGCACTCTGCTGTAACTGGAGTCCAGTAAGGTCTGGTTACAGGGGTGCAACACGTTAAGGAGTCCACTCTCGAAACGAAATGCAAGGATGTGTTCAGGCCGACCAGCATGACAGACCAGTCACCACCTACTCCGATCTCTGGGTCAGGAATGCACAAAAACATGTTCAAGTTTTCAGCAGGGGTTCATGCCTGAATATAGAGGGGAGACAGAAAAACATATTAATAATCGCAACAGAAACACTACCCTGAAGCTGTGCATTGCTCAGATCGCATTTGTATGTCAACTGCATAGATGTTGTTTATGCTGCCTCCATGTTTCTAGACATGCTATTATAATTTGAAGTGCGAATATTTAGTTTCAAGGTGATTCAGACCAGAAACATGTCAAAATGCCATGGAAAGAAATGACCACGGATCCTTTGTCTAAAACATGGCAGCTGGAAAAGTAAAACAGGGAAGTAGGACACGAACATTACTGTTTACACTGCAGTATTCTCAGATTTACTCAAATATGTTTTCATCCAAATGTCCCGCGCTTTTCATTCTTCTACAAAATTACCTTTCAAGTCCATCAAGATATAATTTTGGTTCGTCTGCGTTTGATTTCACTGTTATGAAATTTTTCTGCAATTTTCCTCTCGTGCCCAGCAGGAACATGGCGGTTGGTGTTCAGCTGGATTTCTCTCTTGGTTCTACCTTTCCCACCCGCGTGACATGGATATTCGGATAGATTGTAGTAATCGTATTGATCATAATGGGCTTGTTCAAAAAAAGACAATATTTCGATGTCAGCTGCAGACATTTTAAGAGAAGAAAGTGTTTCTACAAAACTGCAGCGAAAACCACCAGCCGTGCAAAATCTGAAGTAAACAGATGATGTCACTCACTGTTTATATACATGAGGTCACGTGATCAAGAGACGAATCTTATTGGACCATGGTACTTGGTTTAAGTATTGCGTAATAGCTAGGTTTCATTTAAGGAGTAAATAAATCTATATTACATATTCCATTATGAATCCTATAGCATTGTTTCAACTCATGATATATATCGTAAATTGTGTTTTTCTAATATAACGTGTTCATTGTGGATTTGCAGCCATTCACCTGCAAGTGGCCTTGACCAGAATCAGAGCCTGACACAAATCCTGATCTTGGCGACCAACTTAGTGCAACGAAACAGCTTTTAGACTCCTTTGAAGGTCAATGGGTCAACCACTTCTATGCCATATCAACTGACAACAGGTGGCGCTGTGATTTCACAACAAGGCCCCAGGTGTGTGGTTTGTCGCCAATATAGCAAATTGTACCCACAAGAGACATTGATACAACTCATAGCTGTGGAAAAATAGCCATATTACACAAACCCATAAGGTTCTCTACCATTATAATCTGGTCCCCAATGTCAATAAAACCAGCCTATCAGCATCCAGAACATACATTTTTGTGGGGTTCCATTTGTCCATAAGGTGGCAATGATAGACAGAAAAAAACATTAATAGCCATCTTTTGCATTATATTACAACTACAGAAGGGTCTACATTTTCTACAGAACCGGATGTTTCATTGAAAGGTGATTGAAAAAGGTCAAACATGCATGAAAGGCCAGTCACCCAAGTTGTGCATATTGACTACACGGCTCAGCCAGGAGTCAAATCAGGATTCGACTACTAATTGAAGATTTTTTTAAATAAATGACAACTTTTCATTAATCTCACAATTAGACATTTAATTACTGGCTTTACACTATATCTGCATCCATATGTTTCCTAATATAATTTGTTATGTCTGTAAACCAACTTGTTTGAAACAACTCCTACGGAGCTGGGAACTCTGGGATCGCCGATCTACCACACCAGTGCTCTGAAGTCAACTGGAAACTCTGGAAAACAATGTTCTCCAAATGAGAAAAAAACTCTCATCGATTGCAAGTGAGAGATTGTTCTAGAGCACTGACTTCCTGACTTGTAGGTCACCTATTTAGTAATATGATCTTTTCTCATTGATCTAATTTTTCAGTACCTAATTGTTTTCTATCTGTGTGATTGTTTCACCTAGCTTTTTTTAAACATACATGCAGGTACTTTAAGTTGCTCCGGAAAGGATGATAAATAATTTAAATAAAATAAAAATCTGCAATTTGCATAGTACACAGCTGGTTGTCACCACATGGGCAATGGTTAAAAATAAGTCTGTTGATCTGCTTAGTAATTGTTCTCACGTTTCACATCTGACGTAAATTCAAGTCTTAATTTCCTTTTCATATTTTAGCCAGGGGAGTTTGTACATTAGAACAACAGACTCATAAAATGTAACTAATAGCAAGGGACACAATTTTTATGACTTAAAACAGCATAACCTCCTGAAATTGTATTGATCAGTCATTTTGAAACCTGAGTCTCTCTGCAGCTTTTCCCTCCACTCTGTCCCATGCAGCAATTGTTCTAATGTGATTATCCTGTCAGATGTCCTTGAGACTCTCCTTGACCTAGATCTGCTATCCATTAAGCTGGGGTACCCCGGGGCCCTGCACTGACAATAGATAGTTTCTTACAGTCTCATTTCAGTGGGGAAATTAGTGTTAATGTGTTGGTGCAAGAAGGATATCCCATCAGACAACTAAACTGTGGCTCACTCGATTGGCAAACAGACTACACTCGAGAGAGAGAGAGATAGAGAAAGAGAGAGATAGAGAAAGAGAGAGAGAGAGAGAGGGAGAGAGAGAGTAACGAGGCAATCTATTGTGCTAGGGACGTTGGGAGTCAGAGAGAGCGGTTTCGTGTCTGGCTGGGAAGGGGTAAAAAATGTACATTTTAGTTTTTTTTTGGTTTGTCACTGAATGCTGTAAACGTTTTGTCTAAATTATTTTTCACTTAGCTGTTTGTAATTTTGAATGTAAAATAAACAACGCTTCCAGTAGGAATCTGTAATTCCTTCATGTAAATCACGATGGCACAGTATAGTGATTCATCCAAGGTTGTACTCTAAACTTTATACTTTCTGGCAAGGCTCACATTTGTTTTACACATCTGTTTTACACACAAGGAAAATATGATGCTTCTTTGTGTATATATTACCAGATACATTGACATTTAGTAAAAATATTATTTAACTGTATTTAACCAGCTGCGTCACTTCAGAACCAATTATCATTGTTAAGGAGGACCTATCCAAAGGTATTTCTATGCCAGAAATTTAGACATTTAGCAACTTGTGATTAGGAGAAAGTATGAAGGCAATCACTCCATTTTGCAACGCCATGCAATACCCTGACGACTGCATTTGATTGGAGCTATTTCCTCCTACAATTTTAGGTGACACTGACATAGGCATACAGGCATACAGAAACATTTGAACCCGAACGTTAATATGTTCACAAACATAGTCATGCGTTATGCATCGGCATCTGACATGCCATTGTGCTCTAGATACTGAAGACAATAGGTGGCGCGCACAGACGGTAAGACCAACCCAGACGAGTGCCACTGACACGCCCCTGCTCTCGCGGTGGTACGCGCTCTGACGCGTGTCCACGTCGCAGTTCCCGTTGTTCCCAATGGTAAGCGGTTGCGTGTACGTCCGACTCGAGTCGAGCTGCTAGGCCGGAGAAAGATGGCGGCGCCCGTCCTGAGAGTGTCCACCCCTCGGTGGGAGAGAATAGCTAGGCTCCTTGTTTGCGTGCTGGGCATACTGCTGTCCGTGTACGCGTTTCACGTGGAGACGGAGAAGTCACGGGACTCGAGTTATCGGGCCATGTGCGACATCAGCAAGTCTATTAGCTGTTCAAAGGTCTTCACCTCCAGGTAATTTGAATTGAACAGCGGCGGCGCGGAGCCGCGTTACCAACGGCAGCAGTGTGGCGCTCTGAATGAGACTTGGCGGTTGGGTGGCATTATATAGTTGGCACGGCTCAACTGTCAAACATATGTCTCCATGCTCTAGTCCTGGTTAAATTTAGATGGCATGTCTTTGGTTTTCGCCAGATTATACTAAAAACACTTACAGTCATGAGTTGCTCACTTTTTATCACCAACTTGGGCTAGCTAGCCTCTTTAAGAGGAAATGCTAACGCGCAACGCCTCTTATTTACCATCCTTCATTTATATTGCTGCCAACTAACTGGCTGCTGTGTTGATGACAGGAACATTGGTTATTAATTTGAGCAGATGCACTCTGTGCACATTTTAATTTGCAACCTTCTTAACACAGATATAGCTGTATTGTTTTCTGGTTGGTTGGTTAATTAGCTAGCTAATAGGATGCCACTGCACTTGTAAGCTAATATTGGCTACCTAGCTCAGTCAGGCTAACCTGGATGATTGGATGGGCTTTACCATTAACTAAGATAGGTTTGATGCTTGCGTGTACTTTTCATTGTTATTTGCTTATTTATTGTACGCTGTAAATAGGCTGGAGACAACTAGGCTGGAGACAAATCGTATTATCCAATATCTTACACCCATATCGTGAATTTATGTAGATAAGGTTGGGCAACTGAAGTGTCATAACAATTGACCAGCACTACAATCTGAAACATGAACCATGGTCCTTGTATTTCTGCTATTTGTCAAGATTAGTTAGGGGTTGTAATATTTTAGTGACACGATAGAACACGATCTTTGGATTGTAAAATGGAAATATCTATATTGACCAAGCTCAAGGTATTTGGCTATGAATATACATTTGCTGAAACCCTTGAATAGTCTTCTGTTTGTGTAGTCCTAAAGCAAAACTGTGTCATGATGTTTCCTTTCACCCTTTGGTTGTCAGTTATTGTAAGTTCCCTTGTTATGTGCCCTAGTCGAAAGGATGTTTGGTCCTGCATATGTGGGTTAGGGTTAGCTAACTTAAAATCGCTGTCTGCATAGGTTGGCCTGTTAACATAAGCACACTCTGGTGTGTAAATGCTGACAGTCAGGTCTCTTCAGGACACATAGAGAAGAGTTTTTTTTCTTCTAGACATAGTGAAGTCATGAGGACGACACTGCTGAGACAGTTACTGTTTCTCAACCACCCTGTCTCCCAAAGGCCATCATGTGAGGCCTTGACTAACACCCAAGTAAATAACCAAACCAGAACATGAAACTGCGCTAACACTGTCATAGTGTACATATTGGTCACCATTGAAGCAATATATTGCCTATATACCTCAATTTCGGATAATGTCCAGACACCTCCCCACTTGGGTTTTATTGCTAAACTACATTGACTCTACTAGGAGTGCTATTTTATGGCGGAATAGAAATGGGATGCTTTTCGTTAGTGTGTGAGGGGTATATAAGAGTCCTACCGTGAAACTTTCGGAGTTGGATTAAGGTTTAGGCGAGTGCACTGAGTAGGATGGCTAGTTTCACCACAATGACAGAATACAGGCCCTGAATGCGATTCTTTTAGTCCACCATGAACAAGGCACCAGTGTGTGTTCCTCTGATGGCAGTTCAGGGAGGGGAGATGTCAAACCAGGACCAGTGGTTGTTGTGCCTCTCAGTGTCTTCGGTTTGACTGCTTATCAGACCCAGTAAACAAGGAGGTTCATTAGGGTCAGGGGTCTTCAGGATATCTGGAGCATGACACGACCCCTGATTTGTCCGGCACGACTAGAACTTTTGGTTGGCATGGAGTTGGACCAACCAATGAGGTGGTGGTTCAGTGAAAGCCTGCTTATACTTTTGTGCTGGTGACTTTACATTGCAGAGCCTTTCTGTATGTCTACCGTATTTGGATGTTCTGTATGTCTACCGTATTTGGAAGTTCTGTATGTCTACCGTATTTGGATGTTCAGTATGTCTACTGTTTTTGGATGTTCTGTATGTCTACCGTATTTGGATGTTCTGTGTGTCTACCGTATTTGGATGTTCTGTATGTCTACCGTATTTGGATGTTCTGTATGTCTACCGTATTTGGATGTTCGGCTGTATGTCTTATTGCCGACCCGTCTTATGTTTATTATTATAGCATAGCGCCTGGTTACAGCACTGCCCAATTAGGATCTAGGCCAATAAACGCTTTACATTTTAGTCAGTTATCAGATTTTGTTATCTAGCACTTCTCATTGTTGCTGCGTTCATCTTCAGATGGCTAGGTGGAACAACCACAACCCAGTAGTAGTCGAAGTTAATGTGATAAGAAATAAATAAGTTAGTTCAATGGACATAGTTTTTAGTGTTCACTGTCCTTTTATCATATTCGTTTAAATGCATTTGTCAGTTTGTCCCTGCAGTTTGTCACTATCAGAGTTTTCTAATACATAATTTATCTTATGTGCAGATGGGGTCGAGGATTTGGACTGTTGGGCTCGATCTTCGGAAACGACAGCGCGATGAACCAGCCAAACAGTGTCTACGGAATTTTATTTTATGTCTTTCAGCTGTTACTAGGTAAGACATTTGCTTCCACACGCTTGAGCTTTCCAATAAGTCTGGAGATTTTTTGTCTGACAGGCCACTGTGACAGTCACTTGGGGCTATTTGTGCCTGTCCACGTCCCTCAGGTCTTCTCCCTCTTCACTATATTTGACTGCCTCCTGGCTCAGATGATAAGGCTGAATAAGTCAGCAGAACTGTGCAGGACTGTATTAGAGGAGCGAAGCTTAAGGCTTAAGGCTCCTGTCATTGTGTCCTCTCCATAAGATTAGAAACACCTTTTTTGTTTTTAATTAACGGCCTCTTTTGGGAAAGACTGCTCTTTTATTTATTTATTATCTTTTTTGTTTCTTCTCTCACAATTAAATGATTCCTTAATCATTATTATGTTTGTGCCTTGTTGCGGCTGCTCCCAGCGGACCTGGGAGAGTAAATTGGAACTTGTTCGTCCGTGCACATCATGCCAAGCCGTTCTGCTTTCATCATGTTCTGCTATTATTTATAGGAAGGTTTTGCTAAACGATATCGTGCGTGGAGGACAGCATGTTCTTTGGCCTGCGACCACAATTAAGCTTGCCGAAGCTCAGCCCACCACAAGGGGTCACTAGAGCACGGGCATGATAACCCAGTTCGATATACCTAGTGCTTACCCTGGACAGTGCTTAGATAATTCACTTTATAGCAGAGCCCCGGTCATCTTTCTTATGCTTTCATCCATCTTAAAAATCCTTATTGCGACGTTGCGCAATGAGGCAATGAATTATGTCTCAATAGCGTTACTGAAGACAGACTTAAAGCACTATGATTTATAATGTGATTTATCTGCTGTGACATATGGTGTGATTATGGCAGAACCCTACAAGACGAAATAAATATATATATATATATATATATATATATATATATATATATATATATATATATATATATATATATATACACACACATTTATTTCATTAAGGCTTTTTTTAACGTCAGTAAAGTGCTTCTAAGTAACACCCAGCCTTAACCCAAAGAGGAAGCACAAACAGGGTTGAGGCACAGTGGCTAGGATAAACTTCCTATAAGGATCGAAACTTAGGACGAAACCCAGTGAGGAACCAGGCTCTGGGGTGCCCAGTAATTTTGTTGCTGTGCCAAATTTTTTACATGTTACAAAATGTCAATCATCAGGTATCATCAGCTGCTTCATCTGCCACACAACCAGGTACAGCTATGAGCTGTTTGGACCTGGGAGTGCTGAGGTGTGGTCCAATGCCTCATGTTTGTTTAAATGGAGCAGAAAACAAGGAACATTTAGAGAGTGCATTCCTTAGATAAGGAGAACTGACCCTGCTCCCCCCGGCACAATAATACAGCAGCGTAACACCTTGTGGCTGATACACAGGAGACACTATAGCCGTATCCGTGGGTGACCCTCCGGACCCAACCGGTAGGAAGTCGCTTCCTCCACTTTATGACTCGAATGGCATTGGAGAGAGGACGTCCCCTTGGGGATTAGAGCCCATATGGCAAAAGCAGCCAGGATGGATTGTATCCAAGCCTTTTCATTCACCTTCACACGCCTGGGCCAGACTACACTTAATCACAGACCTTGCTGTAGAGATGAGTCTTTAAACGACACTTAAAGGTTTGCACTGAGTCTGTGTATTTAATCTTAATCAGAAGCTTGTTTCGCAATAGTGGGTGCTCAATGAGTGATCATAGTGGATAGGTGAAAGCAGTTCTTAACATTGAGCAAAACCAAATTTATCACAGTCTATATTCATTTCAGAGAACTATATATGGGATGTTTCTTCTTGTCCTTTTCATCTCTTCACCGCATCTATTTTGCGGCACGTCCGTACAGACGTCACGCCACAAGTCTTGCTTGTAGGCATTTGCTCCAAGCTATTCTGCTTATGTTCCTCGCGACTTTGACAAACCAGGAAGGAAGTCACATGGGCATGAGGGCACATTACCTCTCCCAAGGTAAGGCAGCCCAGGGGTATTGCATATGGCAAATTGAAATGTGTTAAGCTGTCACATGACTGTTTGAGGACATTTGTAAAAAATGTTTGCCCCCCCTTCCTTCCCCTTTCTTCTAAAACCCCAAGCCCCAGTCTCGTTCGTTGAATTCTGCCTGGCAAGCTTTTGTCTCGCGGGTTTAACACCTCAGTTTACACTGTACGCTAAATGCTTCACTGCTTGTCCTTGAGGCAGCTCGGAGGTTTTTGCTGACTCGTGATGGTTTAGATCTGATGTCCGGCTGACTAGCCTGCTGGCCCGGGTCTTGCCTAGTCACCTGGTATAGCCTCTGAACAAGAGACGGTTTAACCCGTATCGTGTTACTACCCAGGCTGTTTTCACTAACACAACAGTGGGACAGTCCTCATTGGGGTTAGGTGACTGAACATTTTTAGATGAACATTTTTTTTACAACCGCTGATTTGCTTTGGCCCGTAGATTTGCCAGAACTCTGTGCCCTGGGGGTAGACATTAGCTATGTGTCGGGCAAAAGTCTTGATTGGCTGGTCAAATTTGGGCATTCACCGGCCCCAGTGAGCGGTGAACCAAAAAGTAGATTTCCTACCCTGATTTAGACTGGGTGCCACGTCATGGAGGGACTGATGGACACAGCTGCCAACCTACTAGCTAACGTTTGATAACTTATACTACAATACTACTTAAGTTTCTCTACTAGTCTGTCTTATCATTGTTTAAAATATTTGTACGTTCGGAAATGTTACTCTCGATTTACATTCTCCTCTAATGTCTATCATTAACCTCATCCTGTAGCTGTCTGTCCTGTTGCAATTTCTGAGGATCTGTTCTTTCCCTCTGTTTTTAAATGATTAGAAGTGCAGACGTCCTCACCGTTGTGTCTGCTCGGTTGTGTCCGGTCGGTAAGCTCTTGCCGTCTTCTGTGTGGTTCCCTACAGGCATCACGGTGAGTGCCATGGCGGCCCTGATTCTCATGACGACGTCGATCCTGTCGGTGATGGGATCTCTGTACCTGGGCTACATCCTCTACTTTGTCCTGAAGGACTTCTGCATCATCTGCGTCACCACGTATGCACTGAACTTCATCCTCCTGGCGCTCAACTACAAACGGCTGGTTTACTTGAACGAGGCCTGGAAACAGCAGCTGACGGTCAAGCAGGACTGAGGAGGTGTGACCTCAGGAGTATCGTAGGCAAGTGAAAAATTTAACAAAAAATGAAATTTGACCTCTCGACCCGAACTTGCCACCAGGAGATCTTGCTTCCAAAACAATGTTTATTCTGCTGTGTGTTATAAAAAAGAAACAAGAAATAGATGACTGTAAAAAAAAAAGATATATTCGGGGCCAGTTCATTGTCGCATACATGGTGGAAGAATTTTTAAAAGAAAATATTCCTTCACTTTCATTTTATCATTGTTTCGTTTTTTTTTAAATTTTATTTATGCTCCCCTCACGTTAGAGGTGAATGTGCTTTCGGAGGTAAAAACACGCATTCCGTTCTGACGGCAAAGTGAAAGCAGAATGCCAGGTCCTCACCGCTGAAGAGAAGACGGGACACTCCTCTCTCGACCAAAACGGACCCGAACGCGGACGTGAATTGGGACTTAAAGGTGTATACTTGAAATGGATAGGAAGGGCCCGTTCCTGGCTACACACCCCCGACCGCTTCTGGGGGTTCGCTGTATCGTTATGACAACCTGCGCCCCAATAATGGGTCAGGAAACAGAAAAGCATGATCGTGTGATTGTGGGCTTTACAACTGTACAGTTCCCTGCAGCAAGGATTCCATGTGACGCGAGATATGGATTAACAAACACCATACAGAATAGAGTTTTTTATGTTTACACTTTACCGCAAGTTTTGTCTTTTAAATGGACCACTAATATGAGTTACGGGGGAATGTGAGAAATTGTTCGTAAATCAGTCAGTTCTTGGTTCTTTTTTTTTGTGTATTTTAGTTGTTTTTTTGCAATTCTGTAAATAGCCGCTGAGCAATATTACAGACTAGGTTGTGATTTAGTGTTGAAATAGATAACGGATTAAAAGACGTCAAAACAAACAAAAAAGAAAACCACCGAACGACCATTTGGAAGAAGCAACTGAGGTCAGGTTGTCGTCGTCTGCGTGAGTTCATTCTGTCTGAAGTGATGTATTGCAGTCAGTGTGTGACATCATTATTTCCTGCTATTCTTGCTGGATTCAATGGAATCGCTCACTGATCAGTCTTGCTCATCTCTGTCGCAGAAGTGTCTCTGAGGGTCACACGGCCTTCACCAAAGAGTCTTGAGAGTTGGGTCGTGTTTATTAGGCAACAACGTTTTCAAAGAGACATTTTGCACTAGGAAATGAGCATTTCTTATTGGCTAAGTCCAGGTAGCGCCTACCCCCGTTACAGTTTTTTTTCTTTGGTGCCTAATGAACACGACCCTCATTAGTTTCTTCTCTGACAAGGGTTTGTCTTAGTCTCCATGACGGCACCTTCACTGTTTTGTCTTTGTCACGTGTGAAAAACATTCCTTGGATGCGTTACGAGGGAATGGGGATCGATGAAAATGTGTGCCTAAGAGTGAATTAATTTTTGAACATGGGGGGGTACATGTAATCACTGTGCTGTCTAATCATCTGTACAAACTTATTCCACTATTATATTTTTTTACATGCCACCTAAATTGTGTTCTTAAAAATGCATTTTCACCTTCTCTCTCAGCCCTCCTTTATGGCCTAGCGATGAGGCCAGCACAGGCTGCCAATCAAACTGTGATCAGCAGATTAGGTGATTTAAAGAGGCATTTGGTTAGAGAAGAAAACTAAATGAAAGCAAAAAATACTGACTTATTTTCCGCTTCTGGTTGTTTGTTTGTGATACGGTTCATCTCTAAGTGGAGGAACAACCTCCCTGTACGTAACCACGGTTTGAGCGTGCGCTTGTCCGTTCCCATGGCGATTTGATTGTTTTACAACCAGTGTCATGGCAGGTGGAGTATAGCCAATGGATCGATCTCAAAGCCATTTGAACCCAATGGATGTTGTATCCGTTTCGACCCGTTACGTGACATGGAAGATGGAACATGCGTTGGCATGTTACGGTTTCACAGCATCCTGGATCCACTGTCCACATGGACGCATGTTATGGATGATTTGGTTATCGATTATGATCTGTGGTGTCCTTTTGCGCTTGACTGTCGCAGGCCGATGTAACGTTGAAACGAGGCCGGTAGATGATGCAAACTACTGCATCTTACTGTTACGTGCGGATTTACGTCAACCGCAAACTGCACGAACAGAGATAGCGCCCCCCCCCCGTGTGACATCTTAGAGGTTAATTTGTGGACATCTGTTTTTGACTAGTATTGAATTCGCTGATCACGGCAACATACGGTTGACATGGTAACAAGGTGTCCTCCACAGTGACATCGGCTGTAGTGGTGTTATATGTTCAACTAATTTGTTAAAGGGCAAATTGACTTTATATCACATGTCAAGAGTGAATGAGCCAGTGTGTGCGCTGGTCCAAAGGCTGCCATCTAATAGTTAACCTCATATTTTCACGATTTAAACCCAACAATGGCAAGTTACTGTCTCTTTCATGCTAATTTGCAAAATCATATGGTCACTGTCATTTTGATTCTACGGTTAAGAAGAGTGGGTAGATGATTGCACAAAGCTTTTGGAAACTACAACGTTTTTTGTGTTTCTATATATTTATTCCGGTTTGACAGGTGCAGGTTTCATAGAATCTGTGCTAAATAATAATTGAATATACACTGTAAGTCCTAATGCTTGTTGCCACGGTAGGTCACTTCTGTATCCATGACAATACATGTCACTAGCTCCACAGAGAAAGTTTAAATTTGGAAAGGGAGACATTTGGAGACTAAGGTCATCGTCGCGACGACATCTGAAATGGAGACAATACATACAACACAAAAAATGTAAACAGAAGCTCATCGCTCTTAGAAATCAAGGGCATTCCCATCACATATTTGAAATCTTTCCGCTGAGTCAGATTTTTGACAAATGTTCTCTGTTTCTTAACCGGCGTTAAAGAGACACAACATTTAAATGATCAAAGAAACTGGAAGTGGAATGTCTACTGAACCGGCTTGTCCTGTTTGCATAGTCCGAGAGGAATTCTAGAAGGTTCCAGGACATAGAACCAAGATGGCCTTGTTTGCTTCATCAAAGAATGCCGTCGATAGTGCCTTCTGTTGGAACTCAGTTACAGGAAAATAAAGGCTTGTGAAGAAATGACTGTAATGGACATTTCTGCTTACCTTCCTCAAGATGTGTTTCTGATCAAAGGCGATGACATCCACCGTACAGTACTCTTTCACTAGCCTGGGTGCCAGTTTGATTGGATCTCTTGCTTATTAGCTGTGAAATGGTCAGGGTTTGTTTTGTTTGGCAATGTGGTTGGCACGAGCACGCATCTTAGAACAGGCCACTCCCTCAACCCTGCTGGGTAGAATGACTCACAAAAAGCCCGGGTCTTGTATTTAAACGGTTAAGTCATTTTTTTCTCTTTTTTTCTTAGCTTTATTTTTTGAGTACATGTTTATCTTTACAGTTATTTCCTTAATTTATCTGTTAGCGTTAGGACACTTGTGCTGTAAAATACTTTTTCTGTCAGAATTTTAAAATGTATTATTTCTTCCTGACTGACCTAGTGAAATAATGGTTACTACTTCCCTTATGTTATATGAATGGACTCTCCATTGGTAATATTACAAATTACGGTTATTTCACATGTTTTTATTTTATTCTGGATGGCTCTACACTCTAAAAAAAAAGCTAAGTTCTGAGCATCTTTTGACAGATTCTTCTAACTGAAACTGTAGGAAAACCACTTGATGAATTAATTCAAAGATTTTTTCAAAAACAAAAATTTTACTGATTCCTCAACTATCCTTTTCGGATTGATTACTGATGGTGTAGGTAATTCAAAAACACTTTTAATGAAGAATCCCTGAAACTGGGCTATTCAACTCTTGAGGGGCTGAAACATTATTATTTTTTTTACTTGGTAGTTAAACTTTCCTGTTGTCTCAGGTCTGGATCAGTCTCTCATTAGAAGTGTCTAGGCCCTCCAGGAGTTGAATAGCCATGCTTTCTTTTTCATTTGTAATCCATTATTTCTTTGTGAGAGTAAAGTCTAGGTTTGCTTCTGTATCTGCCAAATATTAAGTTGAAAAACTGTATTTTCTTACATGGAAAAAGTGTTACATGAATGGTAGATTGAATGCATTTCGAGAGAAGATCGGATGAAATCCACTATTTGCTTACCTTCTGAGAAACTGATGCGAAAGTCAACACTACAGTGGACATTTGAAACTGTCATTGTCGTTGTCTGGAAATGGTAAACCATTAAAACATTCCCTCAAGCGAGTTTTTTTAGCATTTCTTCCGAATTACCAACTTTTACCAAAATGTATGCAAGTGGGGAACACGAGGATGTGGCTTTCGGTTTGGGGACCGTGAGTTTAGTACAATACTGTTTACTGTAGCACACATTCTGCATTGCATCAATTCAGACATTTGTTTGAGATTAGTTTTTCCCAAAATTGCCTAGGTATTGTTCTGAGCTGTGGTATGACAGACATGGACCACACACACCTCCATACTGTAAGTACAAACAGCTCTTCCCAGTTCATAACTGAGTACCCCTCTCCGTTTGCTGGTATGCTCTGAAAATAGAGACTGACGTAACCTGGTTGATGATAGGGAAATGCGTCTGGAATGCCAGTGTCTGAAACACTTCATTTATCCTGGTGACCTTCAAAGCCATGGACGCAGGAAGTAAACATCCGCAGAGATGGTTAATCCTGCATACGTTGGCTCCGTTAGAAATGGCTTGACTGGGCTATGGTGCAGATCACCAGGGTTATTGGTAGAAGCTATCACTAAGTATTTCTTACCTTTTGAATACAGTTCTAAAGACATGAACAGGTTCTGAAGACCTTTTGAATAAGGTTCTAAAGACCTGGAAGTTCTAAAGGCTTCTTGGCCAGGTTCTGAAGACCTATTGAATGAAATTTACACAGTCGCTGCTGAGATGTAATGTTTTAAATGTACATGATGCCAGTAAACTTGTTGCTATGAATATAAAATATATGCATTATTTCTTACTTTTGTAAAGCACATTGAATTTCTCCCATAAATGAGTTGTGCTATATGAATAAACGTGCTTGTTTAGTTATCCAATGGTAATGTCAGGATCATCCTGATGCTGGCGACAGCATGTTTTATTTTGTGGCAGTACTGTATATCATATGCTTAAATGGAAATCATGGCTGAAAGAATTATTTAAAGCTTACATTGAGCCAGCAAGTAATACAAATATATAGAGAGGAGCCAAAACACGTCTTAGATGCAATATTTTAATAAAATCAATTTCCTATTCATTTACACTGCATTGGACTCGCATCATTTATGTATAAAAATGTGTTGATCCCTGAATTAATAAGAGAAAGACGGTTCCAGTTGAATCGAATGTGCTCTGGTGATTATAAGAAGTGGTCTGTGCACTTCCCTGTGAACGTCCTCATTCAAAGGTACAAACGGTAACAGACAGAATTGTGCGCTGAGGAACACAACCGCCATGATCCATCATGGGTACTTGGCCCGGGTGGGAAGCAGGCCTGTCTCATTGGCTAGGCTCCAGTACCTCTCCCTCAAGAGGAAGGCCCCAGCTTTGGGCTGCCTCTCCCGAGTAAAGATGCCTTTCTTGTTTCCAACCACGCGGATCACCGCTGCCGAGAGAAAAACACAGGAAGGTTCGGTACCCAGAACGTGATGGCTGCTAGTTTCAGCCGTTGTAGAATGTAGAAATAAAGCATATCATGTACATAACGGTTGCAGGGGACAGGCAAGCAGAAGCAAATGGGAACAACTTATTTGCAGTACTACGCCCTCAATTACAGGGGTAATCGTTGGTCGGAGATCATTGAAACAGGATGACGTGTTGCTCCACATGCAGTATGTCGACGTTGACGTTTCCACACATTTAGAAGCAGATCTGCTTCCACAGGAAGGACTGGGTGGGTAACACATTTCAGCTAAGTGACTCCATTGTTGTGGCAATTCCTGGTAACTTACATTAGAGGTAAACTTATGTAGATTTCACATAAATCCCAGTAGCTCTGTGTGAAGTATTGGCATAGTTTTAACATTGTATTGGGCTAGCAATCAGATACCAATCCTTTGGCTTTGCCTGGACACATTAAATATTAGCGCAGCTAAGAAAGCAAAGGTAGGACAGTGTGTAATTGCCAGCAATTTCTATCCCGGTACTACATGTTTTATTTTATTTATCCTCACATTGTGACGTCATGAAATCAGCAAAGTTCCAGATGAGTTCTCCGATGACATACTCCTTCCTCTTCTGGTCAAATACTTCATGGTAGTTCTGTAAAACGATCTTCTGGTACTCCTCAGTGAACATCACGGGAGGATCCTATGGGGAAGA